>PVJO010010492.1:47445-64139 GCA_004026905.1 Hystrix cristata
AAAAAAAAAAAAAAAAAAAAAAAAAAAAAAAAAAAAAAAAAAAAAAAAAAAAAAAAAAAAAAAAAAAAAAAAAAAGGCCGGGGCTCTAGTTCAATAGCTAAGTGCTTATGCTGTGTGCATAAGCCCTTGGGTTCAATCCCAAGTATCGTTAAAAAACTAAATGAATATAGATTATTTTGACTCACATTTTTAAACTGGCATATTAAACAATATCTCACATAGTCCTTAAGACCTGCCTGTGAATAAGAAAGAATCGGAAACAAAAAATTCTTATTATTCAAAAAGTAGCATCATCAGCCACCTCCCCCATACATGCTAAAAAAGCATGCATTAACTGCCATTTGCACAAGTGATCATCTACAGTACTTGGAAGATGTAATTCTTTCCAGATGCATTTACTATCTGAGATGAACAGTTCCAGGGTGGACAAAGATATTACAGACCACAAATCAGCACAGCTGTACAAAAATATATTCAGTAAAGCAACAGATATATATGTTAAGCATAAATAACCAAGACTCGTAACTCAATTAGTGAGGTAAGAAAACTATTTTGCTGAAAGCTCTGGTTTGGTCCTTCAAAAAATTTACAATATTAGCAACCTACTCCATTTTATTTTAATGTTGAATGTGCTGTGATCTTTACCATTTGTTACCTTACACAGAATATTCTAGGTTACAGTAAAGAATTAGTACCCTTTCTAACTGAACTAAGAAGACAGCCTGTTTGCTTTGAAAAATGGCTAACACCTGCTATTAATCTAAGCTGAAAACAAGCAACATAATGACATTTAGCAAGTTAACACCCCCTCTGCCACTTTCCTGAAAGAAGAGCATAAGAGACATTTCATAATTTTAACAAAAAATTAAAAGAAAAGTCCTAAGAAATACATTTATATTTTACTACTAATAATGACACAAGATTATTAAAACCAGACACTGTGCCCCTGCAGTGTGACAAGCCTGGTTTAAGTGCTGAAGAAATTCCCTCCCAAGCCCCTGTTTCCTTTTTTCTTTTTGTCTGGTGTCAGATGAACACAAGGGTAATGATTACATGATCCAGGAAGAGCTGATGACTTGTTGAAATTCTTTAAAAGACTGCTTTGCTGGTCTTAGCAACAAGCTATCTTTTGTCCTACTGGAGCTTTCTGTCACCCATAGTAATCTCCATTTTTAAGAGACAAAATGAAACTTAAAACTATTAATTGATCTACTATCCAAGTAGTTCCTGTAACCCCTTGGAGGAAGAACTTTCCCAGTTTGGCTGGGAGAATGGCCTGAGCACCAACTATTCAGCTCTTTAGGCATGATCTAAACAGATTATGCAATTCATGATCGTCTAAAAGTGACTCAAGACCATTCTGAATGTCTCTGCCGGCTGAAAGAAATAAACCATATACTTTGTACATGTTAACTAACACTCTAAGTTAAATGCTAAAATAATTTACCCATCTGCAAAACAAACTTAACATATCTATTCATTTATCCAGCAAGCACTCAGTGAAAGCCTATTTTGGACAACACTCACACACTGAGTAGATTATCATAAATAACTACCCTATTGCATCTCATTCAATGGCTATAAACCACAACCCTAAAGCTTCTATTTACATACAAAGCTATAAAACGACTAAGAATCCATTCCTGTCTATAAATGTTACGTTTTTCAGGAACTTAAATTGAGGTAGAGGGCAGTGCACAGGTTATAAACAAAAACAATCGTAATAAAATGGTAATATATGATAAGGACAGTGAATACTGCAAGGTAACTAAAGAATCTGATCATTTGGACTGGAACTCAATTTAGATAGGTAGACAAAGAGTCAAAGGCCATCACTAGACAGAAGACAATAGACAGAGGTACAGAGGAAGGAAGAAAGAATGCCTCAGCAGGTGTTTCTGTTAAGAGGGACTTATAGGAAAAGGGCTGGAAAGTAAGTGGGAACTAGGCTGAAGGAAGAGTCAACTGTGTGGCTGAGAGGTCTGGACTTCAACCTACAGGCCACAGGAGGGCCTCTAAAGGTTTTTGAGCACAATGAAAACAGTATTTTAGAAAGATTAATCTTGGTGTATACGATGGATTAGGAAGAGAATGGCAGTAGGAAAACCATTAAGGGAGCTATAGAAAGGATCCAGGTGTGAGATAATAGGACCTCCATGAGATGAATGGCAGTAATATTTCCACTAGGACTTTCCAAATACCACCTAAACTAAATGTATAAATTCTAGACAGAGGACAGAAACCACAAAAAGAAACCATGCTCCAAAACACGGAGAAATGTACAAAAGCTAAACCAATGTAGACAGTCAGCCATATGACAGGAAATGCTCCATACAGAAATAACCACTGAAATCATGTTACTGCATTTGAGGACAGGCCACTGATAAGCTTAATTAAGCACTCAAACACACTATTCTAAAATAAAATTAATGAATGAGAAAATATAATTAATGAAAGAGGAGAAAAGTTAGAATATCAGGGAGGTCCTAATACCCGGACATATTAGGAATTATTTTTCCTGGCTACCAGTCTTGGTCTATGGTTGAAAATCTGGTATTTAAGAGAATTACAGGGCCACCACATGGGAAAAGATAATGGAGTTTCCCCATGCCCAGTAAATTCAGGTACCAATGTTCTTCTATCAAAAAAAGTTCTAATTCGGTAACAGTGTAACATTAAATTTGAAGTCTTTTATTAATCATAGTGGTTCTATACATAAATTTTTAAATATACTAATGTGATTATTTGCTCAGGTATTTCATGGAGATGTTTAGTACACTACTTTCAAAACATGAGGCAAAGGAACATATTCATTCTCAATTTAACTAGATTTCTAATTTTAAAAAATTCTTTTGTAGCCAAGGACTTTGGTTTCTAATGTATGCTCTAAGAGTTAAAACTCTAATCTAAACTGTCCCTCAATGAAGAGATCAAGCTTTTCAGTAAGTCATTGAGATGCCCTAGGAAACAGTCAGAAGAACAAGCCCCTGCCCCAAGTATTGAGTCCAGGCCAGGCTGGCTCCTGGGACCCTTCGCCAAAATGGAAAACAGACCCAAAGGGACAGGTCTCTGAACCTAGCCCTGGGAAATCAGCTTCCATAAGAATGACTAATAAGCACTAATATTTGAGTAGCTCTTCAGAGTCTATAAATTTCTTCCATATTCATTTTATCATTTAATTCATTTTTCAAAACAATGCTAGGACTTAATTAAGCTCTCAAAATTAAGTGTAGAATACTGCATAGCAGAGGAACAGTAAAATAAACAAACCCTGCCAAAATCATCACCCTAGGTTCACAATGGAGCACACTAAGGGTCACAAAAGTGAAAGGAACTGGTCAAGTTACACAACTAATAAATAGTAATGATTTTTTTTTAAAAATCGGTCACTCTTTTGTTATTTAAAAAAAAATAGCTATCTTGATCACCTGTTTATACAGCCACCCCAGGCCCTATACACTGTACACCGAAGGCACTTGCGACCTACAGCACACAATTCACTCAGAATACCTACGGAGAAACTCCTAGGCATGAGGACAGTGCTCCTGTTTAGGGGTGAGAACAGTAATGAAGAAATAATCAGAGTCAGGTTTGTCCATGAAAAAATTACATCAAGAAATAACACAAGCGTATAAAAAACTACAAAAAGTAAAAATCAAATTAATGACATCCTTGAAGGCAGGGAGCTTATCTTTTTATCACTGTATGACCAGAGCCCAGCACAGTGCCCGAGAGAAGACATTACAGGTGCTCCATATGGCTGATGGAGGACTAAGAACTCCTCTGGGTCCCATACTTGTCTACAGTGACTACATACATACTCTTTATTCTTTAACTTTCTGAGACTTACGAACTATTGGGACTTCAATGATTGGATTTTTAACAGTGAAAGAATAGGAAAAAGCATATTTTTGCAGCTCCCCTTTGTATGTCAATTTAATACTGTGCATTTCTAGGTGTCATTTGCGCCGTGTCCCTTGTGCCAAAAGCTAGCTCCAAGCAGTTACTATTTCCATTTCTCTTGATCTGATCTGACCCATCTAACTTTATCAAACTAAACATAGTCATGGACTGCAGATGTGGGAAGAGGTAACAATTATATGCTCCCAAGGCATGGCAGATAGAGGCAAGAGTGTCACCACTCCTACTGCTGTGCCCATGCCAGGTGGTCTTTACTCACTGAGTCTAAATGGGGCTCCACAACATTCCTCAATACAGTACTCAAGAAAAACACGACCAACCCACTGGAGTGGGCTGACAGTTTGCTACAGTGCTACCCTGGCTGTCAGACATGCGGCAGGTGAAAACAAAATTGTTGTGGGAGAAGGAGGGGGAAAAAGCCTGAAAACTAAGAGGAGTAAAAGATAATAATTAAGGGGCATGAAGAGTAATCATAGTTCAGCCCCAAAAGGAAGTACAGGCCATCTCAGCCATAATCAAGGGTGAAAAGGGAACAGAGAAAATAGATGGAAAAGCTACAGGACATGGGAGTCTTGCAGAGATGAAACAGTGATTCCACAGTCTCAGGAGGCATGACTACTTTCTCAGAGAACATGTCAACACAGAGAGAAAGAGAAAGCACCCAATACGGTGGCAATCAAGGACTGACATAAGGTAAAGTGCCCCAGCCCAGGAAGTAGCAAGGAGATGACTTGTGGAGCCCACACAAATAGAATTAGGGGCCACCACAGAGGATTCCCAAGTACTTGTCAATGTTGCCTTCAGGCACAGAGCAGCAAAGACTATTTTCAGATCACACAGACAAAAAGAGCAAGAGCTATTTATATGGTGTCCTACTGCACATAGCAAATATCAGGATACAAATGAGTCAAGGCAGACACTGACAATAGACCCATTAAAAAGCCCACGGAATACAAAAGCATGGGGAGTTTAAATTCTTTTCATTTTCCTTCTGCCCATAAGGAAATCCAAAAGTTCGTTGTAGAATCCAAAAGTTTGTTGTAGAGGTGAACAAAAAGTGATATGGGCAAATACAAGTGGTATGTACCATTGTGTATGGATTTATCTTGGGCCATGCGAACTTCAATCTATTTGTTTGTATCTTTCCGACAAACACCATCTTACCCACTGATGTGGTTCCCTTTAGACTGATGTCACAGCAACTGACTTTTGGATCTCCAGAAATATTCTTTTCTACACTGTCCTTACCTCCACAGCCCCAAGCAAGTCAAATGTTTTACACAATTTTATCAACTCAATGGAATACTTTTGAAAGGAGTGAGTTTACTCAACATAAACCGATCTGGTCTAAATAACTGAACACACAATGAAAATTAGTTAATCGACCACTAACATGTATTCCTAAGTGCTTTTTATTCCTTCTTTCTCCCTTTCATTGCTACTGTAACTTTTTAACCTTTTGGTTCCCTTATCACTTTAACACAAAGAATAACAACTACATCAGACTAATCAGAAACTTGTCCTACCTATTAACTATTCTTTGCCCTTGATATGCAATTAATCACAAAATCCTACCAATTAGTACCTCATGTATCTTTTCATGTATCCTCAAAATCCTTTTAGGGTTTTTGTTATATTGGTCGCCACTTAAGACCCCATGGCTATTTACTTGTATTTTTCTTTCAAGTAGTTCACTTTAAAAGTTGAATAATTATGAGAAATCTTTATACAACTGCCGTAACTGGAAAACCAGACTAAAGTATCATAAACAGATTATAACAGGGAAAATACCATGAAAACAATCTCTGGTTAGACATTTCTGCCTGCCTCAGGGATCGAGCTGAGACAGGCTTCCTTTTCTCTGATAAAATAGTAGGCAACTGCTAGTGCTCAAAAGCAAAATATTCACTAATGCTGGCAGCAAACTGTGAGGGTGAAAAACATGTAATCTACATATGGAACTCGTGGGTTGAAATGTTGCCCCTCCACATACTAACTATACGATACTGGGCAAATTACTTTCCTTGTAACTTATTTCCTCATCTGTGAAATGGGATGTTAATAGTACCTCCCTCATAAGATTGTTATGATGTTAGATAAATTAAAGTGCTTAAATATTCTATACTATTTTCTTAATTAAAATGTGTAAGTACCCAAATGTAACATTTAGTTCTACTGAAGAGCCATATGCATGTTACCAACTACAACATCACAACAAATGGTATTATCTGCTATGTGATGCAAACTCCATAACATCAATGAATAAAAACCCTGCTGTGTCAAAGACATGTCAAAGGAGGTAAAGGAAAGAAAATGCTGAAGCTAGAATAGAAGTAAAGGAAGTATACCTTGCATTTCCTTTCTTCAGCTAAGCCAAAAATCTGGCTACTCCCTGAGTTTAACATACACTGGTAATTGTACCAAGTACTGTACATCACTGGCGAACAAACTCCTGATTCAAGGATTCTTTGGAGAAGAGGGAAATTAGTCTATAGAAGCCAAAAAGTGTTCACTGGGGGTGAGACCTTAGAGACTGGCCCAGGAGCCATCCACTAGGCAGGAGAAATGGCACACAAAAGCACAAGGGACAGAATGTATGAAACCCTAAAGGGGGAAAAGTAAGCAGCATTCTGGTAACCATGGGAGTACCTGAACAGTTTTCTTTATATTGTTTACACCAAGAAAAAACCCCACCAAATACACATGTCCTTCAACAGAGAAGTCTCCTGATAGTGAAGTAATCATTTCTTGATTATACTGTACCTGGCCCAAACAAGTGTAAAGAATGAATAACAAAGAAGTCTGCATAGAGAGGTGCCCTACTAGGGTAAGGCAAGGTGGCCAATAACCTTAACTTCATAGATTGACAGATGGGTGAGCAGGGACCTAAGCCCATGGGTCCTCTGAAGATGTGCAATCATTTTGTGGCATACATTCTCCACAGGGGATGGGTTCTAGGGCCTCCCAAACAAAAATCTTTAGGTGCACAAGTCCCTTAAATAAAAGGGCACAGTATTTACATATAACTCACATACATCCTCCTGTATACTTTAAATGATCTCTAAAATATCTGGGGTACCTGCTACAATATAAATACTATATAAATAGTTTGATACTATATTGTGTAGAGAATAATGATGAGAGAGAAAGTCTGTACACGTTCAGGACAGACCAGCTCTCGCAGGCCTTACCACATACATAGTACATGAAGGAAGGAACAATAACACTGCTCCAACGGCTGCAGACATCTGTGGAATGGTGGGAGGCGCCAGCTGGGCTTGACTGCATAACACTTCATTTACATGAATATAACATAGTGCTCAGCCCATGGATAATTCAAATTTTGCTTTGTTGAGCTTTCTGAAATTATTTCTGAATATTTTTGATCCTCTACTGGTTGTCCCCTCTGATAGAGAGAACTGTCTGTCTTCCACAGGGCAACTGGATGAAAACCAGAGCTATCACAGCAAAAGCCTAACTTCTGATTAATTTAGAATACATCCAAATTACCAGTGATTTCTATAATGCCTCAAATATTCAGAAACTGTTATAACTTCAATCATCTAAGAGTGAGCCTATATTCATCAAGGTGCCCCCGAAATTAATACTGGTATGTATGTAATCAATCATATACTATCCCACCAGATGGAGAAAACAATTATTTCATCTAACAAATATGATACTGTTTATGTGTTTGTTGTAAAAGGCCCTGAAATTCAAAGAAATTTCAAAACGCTCCTTTCTAGACAACAGCATTCAAATGTTCTCACCCATTAACTCTAAGCAAGGGGTCGGCTGTTCCAAACCCAGCGCATCTCGTTCAGAGCAAAAAGGAGGCACTTGGCAGAGCTGTCCATGTGTGCACACGTGCATGCACATGCTGGGGAGGGAGAGCAGGTACTCTAAAATGATATATAATCAGATAACTGAAAAACATCAATTGAGAAACAGCAAGGTGAAAAGCTTCACTGACAAAGCTAAAATAAAAAAGAGAAAGAGAAATTTACAGAGATACCTGAAAGTCCTCTATACCTCAATAAGCATTTGACAGCATCCATCAGAAGAGAGCAAAGTTGGAGGAGGAGAAACAGACTTCAGGGAAACGCGGGGTCAGAAAAGGGCAACCTTGACAACCCCCCCAAATGAAGCCCAGTTAGAGGGCAGAAGGATGGGTCAGGAAGCACGAGAAAGTGCTACAGCTGGCCTGGGGAGGGCACACAACCTGACTGGAATGAATGGCCCTCATTCTCTTTCCACTGAGGTTTTCTTTTGGCCTCTTCACCATAACTATCCGCTAATTTTATCTTTCCTTCCACTTATAGGAATTTCTTCTCTCTTGGCTCATTTTTTCCTCCTCATCTTTTATTTCCTCACTCACTGTCCTTGCCCTTAGTGAGCTAAAATGTACAGGATACATTAGAACTGTTCTGAAGTTCAAAAAAGTCAAACTGACTATTTATATTCTGACTCCAAAAATCCCTAAGTATTACTCCCACTCCCAAACATCCTACTTGTGATCTGATTGTTTTCCCCCTCAAGATCTTCAGTAGCACTTTAGAGAAAAGATTTCCTACTCCTGATTTGGCAAATGCATTCTTAGTTCTTTCAATCTTTGCTCATATTTCTGGCCTACCCATCTTTTACCTACTTCTCTAATTTTTAATTTTATAAGCATGGGAAATAATGGGTACTAAGAACACATCATGGTTGATACACACAATAGTAGCAGTGCCTTAGGGTGAGATACAAAAAACTTGATTTCAAAGTAAGTAAAATAATTTTCTTTTGTAAAAAATATTACAACTGTTATTCTGGGACTTAACACTGTAGATTTAACTCACATGGGTGACGGGTGAAATACTATGCCTTCCCACTGAAGATAGATTTTCAAGTTTCCTGTATACTGACTATTTTACTATTTCCCAGTGAACTAGCTAAACAATATCTATCACTGAAGTTCATTTCCCCCCTTAAATCCACATTTCTAATCTTTAAATCCGTTATCTATTCTTCCATGCTTCATCCTAACAAATTTACTGCTGTCTGGGTCTACCATTAAGTACTCTTTTAGAGAACCAGAACTAACAACTAAATCACTCAGTAGGAAGGAACAGAAACTGATACAAGCTTCTTTTTTAATCTAAATATATTGTTTTATATTATCATTCTTTATTTTCCTGGAGTGAAAAGAATAAGGTTAGAAATTATACACAATGAAGTACAGGTATGAAATTATTTTGATTGCATTAAAATGTTACAGGCTGAATCCAAGTTTATGACTCCATTGTTTAAAAAACAGGAAATGTTACGTATAACTATACAACTCTGGACTTGGTTTGCCAGTTTATTACTCCAAATCTGGACAGAATCGAAAACTGTTGTAAACAATTCCACAGAGAAGATTAAGAGACTTTCCTTCTACTAGAACTAGTTCCCATCTTTAAACTAAATCCCTCCTGCTGAAATTGAATCCTCAAAAAAAAAAATTTAATCCCATACTCAGATTTAGCTAGAAAAGAGCCAGTCGTAATCCTCTGTATCATACTTCTACACATACTAGGAGAAGGTAATTCCCTCAACCTTCTCCTCTTTTAACTAAATATCTGTATTATACAGCAAAATATTTCTTTATCCAACTTTTCAACTACAATAAGGATCTTTTCTGTATATTTAAGCTCTAAACTCTTCTCGGTTCATTTAAATTCTATGAACTTATACTTTCTTCATCTATAAAAATAGAACTAATAATACCTGACTTTTAACTTGTTTTTTGAGAATCAAAACAAATCATATACATAAAAGCATTTTTAAATAAGGAAAAAAATACCCATTGCAAGTAGCAATGGGAGCAAAATAGAGAAAAGACCAGGATGCAGAAGAGACAGTATAATTAAAAAGATAACACAGTCAAAGATTTAAGTCAAGCTCTGTCTATATTCCCTATACTAAACTAAAGCTAATTCATTCTGTAATAACTTCCAGGTTTAATTTTAATAAAGACTGGCTTAGTGATTCATAAGAAGTTAGGATTTCACTATATTCAAAAAAAGTCTACTGTCTTCAAATATCTCGAGTTGCTGCTGACAAAGGGAAGATATAATCAGGAAGAGAAGGACTTTGAATCTCGGCTCATTCACTAGCTTTAAGCCCATGGGAAAATTCTATAGGCCATCTAAGCCTTAGATTCCCCAGCAGTAACATCAAAGTAGTAACTGAATCCTCCTCAACGGGCCGCTGTGAGGTTCAGTTAAAAGCTCGGGCACAGTGCATGGTGAAGTGCTCACAGACAATAAAGACCAGTGCATGATACATTTAAAACACAAAGTGAAAAACAAAAGATATGCAAGTATTTTATATATGGCGTTGCAATAAAATAAGCAATGTGACATCATCTTCAAGGGCTGCTCAGCTGAGTCTCTTACATCTCAGTAATGGATCACCTTCAGTTTCAACCGGTTTCTTTTTTTTTTTAACCAAGAACATATACTGGTACATTGTATACATAATGATTACATTCATTGTGGTTAATTTGTACCTGTACATGATATATCTGGGTTCCCTCCTCTTCCCAACTCCTCTCCTCCATACCCCAAACCTTCCCTATTTACAGCAGGTTTATTTACATTTTTCCATTTTTTCTCCCTTTTTTCTTTCTCTTCTTTTTCCTTTCCTTCTCTTCTCCCTCCTCTCTTTCTAGTTCTCCCTTTTGAATATTATCTTTCTTTTACATAATATCTATTACACCTCTTTGTCCTTATTTACACTTGTGGTTTCTCAGAGAAACAATCTGATGTGTACTCATGAGTGACTGATTTATTTCACTTAAGAGTATGTTCTCAAGGTGCATCCATTTACCTACAAATGACTCTAGTTTATCCTTTTCATGCCAGAGTAGTACTCCATTGTGTAGAAAAACCACATCTTCTTTAGCCATTCATTAGTTACTGGGCATCTGGGTTGTTTCCAAGACTTAGCTATTAGAAACTGTGTTGCTATGAACATGGTTGTGCATATATCACTGTGATATGATGTTTTTAATTCTTCTGGGAAGATGCCAAGCAGAGGAATAGCTGGGTCAAATGGAACCTCTAGTTGTAGTTTTTTGAGGAATCTCCACACTGATTTCCACAGTGGTTGGACCAGCCTACATTCCCACCAACAGTGGAGGAGGGCTCTTTTTTCCCCACAGCCCCGCCAGTATTTGTTATTGGTTGATTTCTTGATAACAGCTGTTCTCTCTGGAGTGAGATGGAATCTTAGCATTGTATTTCTTCATCTGAGAAATGTTTATTCATTTCAGATGCCCATTTTTGGACTGGGTCTTTGAATTTGGGGGGTTGATTAGAGTTCTTCAAATATTGTAGATGTTAGACCTTTGTCTGAAGGATAGCTGGCAAAAATTTTTTTCCCACTCTGGCTTTTCATCCTACTCTATTGGTGATTTTTTTTTTTTTTGCTGTGCAAAAGCCTTTTAATAGGATGTGGTCCCAAACAACCGGTTTCTTTAAAGATAAAAAATGCACAGGAGTTTTGGGAAGGCAGTGAGTGGTGAGCACCAATATGCCACAGATGACACAGAGCAAATGTCATAAAGGATGGCAAGCAATTCACCCCACTATGTGGGTTCTGTGGTAAGAGTTCATACTACATCTAAATCAAATCATCAGCAGCACCATCACCTTTACTCTAATCCTATATGCAGTACTTGGGTTTGTTTTGAGAAGACTCCAAATGATTTGTTCACCTTTCCTTGAATAAATGATACCGTAAGACAAATTGGCCTGGCACCTCCCAATAAACTATTTAAAAAACTCTGAAATTGGCCAAATCTACTACAGTAATTCTAACTTACCAGAGTCAGAGATGCAGAAGAATCTAAGAATATTAAACACAAGACATGCTACATACAGTTTGGTTCCCCTTGTTCACATAGCTCTATGAAAAGCAAATGAAAAAATTATGGTGCACACTAAGCTCTGAGTGATCCATGTGTACAATACCCAACAAACACAGATGCCTGCTCCAGCTTTGACGTGGCGTGCCTTGTGATCCAAACTGTTAACTCTGAAAAATTAGCTCCCTAAAACCAGCATTTCTCACACTGCACAGCTACAGTCTGGTGTATACTGAATGGCTGTGAGAAGTCTGACAAGTAAACTGATACTAGTAATAAAAAAGTGAAGACCTTCACTGATTTACATGTTACACAAATCAAGACATAATTGAAAGTTACCCCCATTGCTCTCACTTCTTGGGTTTTTGGGATGTTTTCTTAAGTGAGAGAGAAAGGAGTAAGGCAACAGCCAGCACACCAGGAATGCACATAACCATCACCTCCTTGTTAATATCCACGTCTAGAAGATGGGTGTTCCATGGAGTGTTAATATGTACAGTATGTGAATAGAGAGAGAATAAGAACTATCGCTCTAATATGCTAATACTGAGGTCCACAGGCTATGGCCTAAGAGCTAAATCTTGCCTTTTGAAAATAAAGTTTTAGTGTAATACAACCCTACCGACTGGTGCAGGTATTGTCCATGCGTGCTTTCACATTATAATGATGGTTAAGAATTGTAAGAGAAACTATGGTAACCAGAGCCTAAAATATTTACTATCTGGTCTCTTACAGAGAAAGTATGCTGACCCTTAGTGAAACAGAAAATATGACCCTTTAACGCAAACAATTAGAAAACCTAGTCCTCCCAACCCCTGTGGGGAAAAATGAATAGCTATACAAAGAAGATGTTTATATGACACACTAATCCTCCTATTAAAGCAGAAAAACAGAAAATTTTAAAACAGTGTTAGTTTTCTGAATGACCAAACACACATAATAAAAAGAGTAAGTTTTCTCAACTTATTATTCATTTTAAGTACAAGAAATATGAGTCATAAATAAAGGATATTATTTTCTGACTATGCTTTATTGTTTTGTTTATATGTTTGTCATGAAAAAAACAAAAATAATTATGAAGCTCCAGGATGCTGACAGACTGCTTTTGTGTGTTTTAGAGAAATGTACCTTTTGTGTCCAGTATGGATGCCCAACAAATTGTGGTTGGCACTTCACTTAGAATCAAATGCTTGCCATGGTCCCAAATAAGAATATGATCATTGTTCACTTAACGGTTATACTGCACATATACATCTGTATCTTAAAATGTTCTCAGGTTTTTTTTAAGATATCCATGGATTATCTTTTTAAAAGTCTGGCTCAGTAATTTATAATGAAAGCAGTGTTTCAAACCATATATCCTCAAGAAGGCTCAGCTTCTTTGTTGATAGTTCTAAACATTATTTCTTTTCTACCTAAACTTACCCACACTTACTGGCTGGGAAAGGAGTACAGTAACAGGCACTGCTTTAGGTAAAATTGCAGAGAGAGGTTATTTTCCAGCAATCACTACCAGTTTCCTCATGATAAATCACCATCACAGAGAAGCAGAAACCATGGAATGTCATTAAATATAGAACAAGAGAAGGAAATAGTGATATATGTAAACTGAACAGTATTTTAGCTCCATTATTATTGTATTTGAGTAAATTATGGCTCCAATTTTTAAAAGTTTTGAAATACATATGTAAAAAGTTAAACTATATGCATAATGATACTCTAATTTTGTAAATTTCTTCTCTACCAAAGAATTCGTACCAATTATATATTCCTGAAATACACTTATTCCACTACTTTCCTCCAGGCTTTGAAATTTCATTTAAGAAATGTAATAAAAGCAAGTTAAATTCCAAGCACCGGGACAAGTTTTGGTATTCACCCCTTGAAATGGTTTTCTTCCAAAGTAATAAGATTAATAATCTACAAGTCTCTGCATATTAAGGGTCCTTCTAAAAGTAAACAAACCAATACTTGCTTGAAAGAAGTGTAAAAACTCCCAATTTATTGATAAAATGAAAGAGCCTGAGACCTTTAATAAACACAAAACAGCCCTAAACAACAATGAAGCACTAAAGTGACATATATAAGTCATTTTCCAAAGATTAAATTCTAAGCCAATTGTTTGGGAATGGGAATGTACTTTTCTATTAGAAAAGTGGTCCTAAAGCACCTGGCAAGGCCTGGAGGGGACTGCTCACCACGAAGTCTCAGAGACTAATGACACCGGGCTAGTAAGAAGTCTAATTTCCCACAGATGTAGAACTCATTCTTTCAAAAATCACTCTGGAAATCTTTCCTTTCATGATACATCTCTGTTCAGAGGAAGAACCAAAGATTTAACAAGAGTAAATGACTGCCCAGGGAGACACAGGCAGAAAAGCTAAGTGCTGCTTCACTTTAGCATTTTCTTCTCTATGTGGTATGTATCTGAGCTAAATTCGCTCAGATTTCTTAAGCTTACAAGAGAAAGCATAAGGCAAAGGGAAATGCTCTTCTTAAGTTGGCAGGCAAGAATAAGGGGTGCTGGCTGGCTGGAGGTGAGTACTGAGTACGAGTTGGCATGTGAGGTTACTGAGGCAGTAAAGATCTGACCTGGGAGAGACAGACACGAAGACAAAGGACAAGGACGGCACAGCCACTGTGCCCTTCAGAAGGAAGAGCAGGGTTGACTAAATCTTTTCTGACTCAAAAAGCTGTGACCTTCCCAGAATGCAATTACTAGTATCATCACCACATGCCTCTGGTCATTATTCAGTTCACTTCCAAACATCAAAGGTATCAAGAGTCTTAAAAATTTCCCATACTATACTGCAGTGCAACTTACCAATGTGAGCCTATTCTGGGTCCATATCCTTTCTCAATAAAAGATATCAATACTGTATCCATTTCTCTTCTTCCCAATACTTTTTAAAAAGGGCAAACTGGCTTGTAGGTACCATGGATATATTTGAACTCTGAGCAAACGTAAAGTATGGTTCTAAAGTGAGTAAGTCATATTTTCCACTTTTCCAAGAAATGATTCTGCTTATCTGAATTCATGTTCCAAGTGCAGACCAATTTTAAGGAGATTAATTCACTTTCATAATTTAGTTGCAATTAAGATTTCCAACCTTACTTTAGGTTTACTTCTAAACAGTTATCCTATATTTCAACTAGGAGCCAATCTACAAGCAAAGCAGCTACTTCTTGCTTTTTTTAAATCATAACTTTCGCCTTTAATGAGTAAATACCATTCTAAAGGATCCTGCTTCATCAAACCAACCCCATTCATGATTTCAGGAGTGTTAGAACTTGCATGTAAAGCTGTCCAATGAAAATAAACCCATGCCCACACATGCAGAATCTGAAAATGGACAGAAAGGAAAATTAAAATGAACACTACATTTACACTAGGAATTCAGGAAAATCAATTCTTCTGAAGTATGAGAAAAGGGCATACCTTTCAAACATGTCATAGCAGACACTGTCACAACAACATTATAATAAACATTGGATTAAGGTTCAATAGCATCACTAGAATCTTCTAAAGGGTTTATTATTTTTGTTTAGTTACAAAAAAAACAACATGCACATGCATAGTCTTTCAAAAGTTGGGTTGATAATTTAGTTGGTTTTAAATGTCTGTCTGGGTCAACGGTTGCATAAAGAATGGCTAGCAAGGGGTTGGGGATTTAACTCAAGTGGTAGACTGCTTGCCTAGCAAGCACAAGGTCCTGAGTTTGATCTCTAGCACTCAACCCACCCCCAGCCAAAAAAAAAAAAAAAAAAAAGAATGACTATCAATTTATAGACAGATTTATGTGTGACTGGACAATTCAATCCCTCTTTTTCCATATGGATAAACAGATAAGATATAATGCAAAATATTTAGAAAGAAAAAATAAAAAATATATTACATTTATACACTGAGAAGATTTCTGAGACATGCAACCAGTTGGAATATATTACTGACTCTGAAAACGATTTTTACAAAATTCATAGCAACAGTGGTGTGGGAGTTAAACCTGACTTTACATGAGTTTGAGTGTATCTTCAAAGCCCTACCCATAAAATTACATGTAAAATAAAACAACAAATCAAAACACTAGTAAGTTATTTATTTCTTTAATTTAAATCCAAAAAGCACACTTTAAAAATATGTCTTACTGGGGCTGGGGATTTAGCTCAGCAGTTAGAGTGTTTGCCTCATAAGCGCAAGGTCCTGAGTTTGATCCCCAGCGCACACACACACACAAAACAAGTCTTATCAATAAGAAACAAGCTAGATGACAGAACCCATTCCACAATCAGAAATACTGTTGGCCTTCATTCCCTGAAAAACTGATTTTAACACTTTTGTTACATTAAGGTAAAAAAGAAAAGAGACATGAATGCTCAACTTTAAAGGAGAGGGAAAGATGAAGTACAAAAACTAATACATAAATGAATTGTACAAATATTTATTAGGTTTTTACAATTAATGGATAGGGTATATTAGATTTCTGAAGAATACTGCCAACACTTTGTTGAAAATACTGATAAGCCATGTAATTAATCAGAACCATAAGAATTGCATTAGACTTATAAATTGTGGAGAAGAAATTCAATGCAATTGGAAGGAAAATGAGACTTTGACCACAATTGGAGAAATAAGGGATGGCAATAAAATGAATGATGGCATTTAGGCAAGAGTAAGATCAGTCATAAGAATGAGATTTGGTGACAAGGATGGGGTTGGGTGAATGAAAGGCTGGATTTAACAAAATAGGAAATACATCACATGGAAATTTCAAAGACTAAGAATGATCTGTCAGTTTACTGAGTGGTATAACTTTGGCCTAACATCACCTAACACAACAATAGCTATTGTTGATTTCACAACAAAAACATGACATGAATA
>PVJO010010493.1:0-64066 GCA_004026905.1 Hystrix cristata
AAGTTAGCAGGGTGGGGATGATTATTCTCCACAGTTTATGCCTTCATGCAAGGTGCTTTATAGGCCCCACAGAAACACAAAGATGAAAGACGGCGGGACCCTGATGATTCAGCCACGCACTGACCCTCAGCACCAGGTGGGTGCAGGGGTTTGAGGGGTTCGGGTGAAGAGAAAGCAGGACAAGGATCGGGCTTAGTCATGGAGGAGATGACTCTTGCCTGAGCCCTGAAGGTTTGGAGAGTCTGCCCAAGTGGGATGGAGGGATAATCACCTCCATCTGTGATCATCCCTCCCCAAAGAAGGGACGCAACTCCCAATTGGGAAAGTGCGGGATATGGATTGCCCACTGTGAGAACTACTTCCAGCAGGCAGCCGGAGGGTGAAGAAGAGCAGAGTCGGAAAGGGCGGTGGGGGCCAGATCCAAGACAGCCACACACTGGCCTGCAAGACCCAGAGCTCATCGTGGGTGAGCACAAGAGCCTTGGATAGTTTGGGAGTAGGCAAGGCAGGGAATCCACCAAAATTAAAAACTAAAACACATCCAGAGTGCCATGGTGCATTCGTTTGAGGCCCAGCTGGAGTTTTAATCGGGCTTCAGGTTGACACAGGCAAAGCTCTTGGCCTCCTGCTGACCAGACTGGAGGGCTTGTGGGAAAGCGCCCAAAGCGGGCAGGCGGGCGGGCTGCTGCTCTGGGGAAGCCCGGAGCCCAAGTTTCCAAGCAGCTGCCGTCGGGTTGGGTCTGGCTGAGCCAGATCTTCCCATGGAAGTTGGGCGGCGGATGAGCTGCTAGCCGGTCTGCAGTTCTTGGGAACCCAAATGGGCTGGGCTGGGAATGGCAGAGTGTGGGATCTCGCAATAAAACGGAGGGAGAGGAACTCTCCCAGTGGCCTGCGGTGTGAGGCAGGGCGGGCCCTGCATTCCTGGATGGTTAAAACGCCACAGCTGATGATTATCATTATTATTCCTGCCCTTGCTTCTCCTGCAGCTTTCATGCCCAGGACCCTGCCTCGCTGGCCAGGCATCGCCCAGGCATCGCGGACTAGCGGGGGGGCAGGGCAGGCGGCTCAGGGCTGCAGGGGAACCTCCCTCCCTGCCGCGCCCCTCATCGGACATTGCTTGTCCTCTCAGAGTTGGGCAGATCCCGGCAGCCTGGAGGGGAGCCAGGAAGGTGTGGGTTCCAGCAGAGAAAACCAGGCCAGGCCAGCAGAGCTGGTACCCTCTGTGCCAGGCGCTGCAGGCACCGTGAGGTCTGGGCCCTGGTTTCACGTCTCTCTGGAAGATTCCCCTGGTCCCCGAAGGAGGGCAATGCCACAGCTGTGCAAGATGCCGAGCTCGCTCCCGTCAGAGGCCACAATCAGCATCCTGGCACAGGAAGAGCCCAGATCTTGTAAAGATGGGCCAGGCCCAGGGGCGGCAGGCCAGACAATGGCTCAGAGACAGGGAAAGGCGTGTGTGCGTGTATGCGCACTGTGCACATTCGCTAACGCCAGGCTTTGCAGGGGTGACAAGTCCCTGCTTGCTGAGAGGATGAAAGGGAGAAAGACTGGAAAGGAATGTGAATGGCGATCTGATAAGTAGGTGAGGGGCAAATGCCCGGATCCTGTCCTACAGTGGGCACCCAGGGGGAGAGGGGAGGCCGTCACCTTTCCTTGGTGCTCTTAGAGACTGTGATCTTTGGGCACATCTGCTGGCTTAAAGGAGAAGTGGGACCACACAGAAGATCAGGTTGCAGGTGGAGGACAGAAGATGACAGGAGGGACTCCGGTGCCCTCCACACCACCTGTATGTCCCCAACTGCCAAGCACATGTTCGCCAGCCTTTACAGCACCATGGGGACAGATGGATGACACAGGTAAGTCCTCACCCTCAGCAGGCTATCTGGAAAAAGGCAAGTCTTCCTTTTTGTTTCACCTTCCCGTCCATGGGATACAACACCAGAATCCTGCCCTGGGTCCCGAGACTGGGT
Organism: Hystrix cristata; assembly: GCA_004026905.1. Lineage (NCBI taxonomy): Eukaryota > Metazoa > Chordata > Mammalia > Rodentia > Hystricidae > Hystrix > Hystrix cristata. Next base: position 1,968 of record PVJO010010493.1, read on the forward strand.
CCCAGTCCTCTTGCCCTTCACCATGTTCAGCCGAGCCTGCCCTCGTGCCCGCCTCTGCTGCCGATTACCCACCTGCCCTCTGAGGTCACAAGGCTCCCTGGAACTCTTGCTGGTTCCCTGACATCTGCCTGGCCCAAGCACTCAGCCCTCGGCCACGACAGCCCCAGCCCGCTCTTGAGCTTGCAGGGTGATCAGGGCTCCCCAAGTCTCCCTGTTCTTCGCAGATCCTGGCATCTTCCCCACCAAGTGCACCTCCGCCCTACTGCAAGGCCTCCGCTGCCTTCTGCAGCTGGGTGACCCAAAGAACCTGTGACGGCTCCCTGATGCTGATCAGGTACAAGGAGAACTTTTGGGGCTATTTTCCAGGACCTTCCCACATACACCTTGCTATTACCCAACACGAGTGTCCCTTGCTGTCCCCAGCACACGAGCATCTGTAAGGCAACTCTGCATCTGAACGATGAGTGAAGACCTTTTTTAAGAAAATCATTTTCACGTTCCTAGCGGATTCCACTCTTACCGGATCACTGCTCTGTTCCAGGTATGAGACAGGTGTAGACAGTTCCCTGGTGACTGGGGACAGATGTGGCTCCTTGGTAAGGGGGACAGACACCCATGCTAGAAGCAGAATGTAATGAGGGGCCAGACGGGACAACGCCCAGTGTCAGGTGCTTCACGTGGCAGTTACCCTCGCTGGGAGGAGTGGGGATGTCCAACAAGATGTCCACAGGGCAGGAGCCAGAAGGCAGACTGATCCCCCAGGAAATGGGGGCAGAATGTTTATTTTTAAAGACAAGGTCTTGCTATCCAGTCCAGGTTGGCCTTGAACTCAACATGCAGCTCAGGTGACCTTGTACCCAGGGGGATCCTCCTTCCTCAGCTTTCTGAGTGCTGGGATTATAGGTGTGGGCCACCGTGCCCGTCAAGGGGCAGGATTTAGAGTAAAGACTTCAAACTCGTGGGATCCTGAGAGCAAAGAGGGCTGCCACAGGCACTCTCCATGTTGCTGGGCATTAGCCAACACTGGCTGCCAGCATGGACCCCAGAGCAGCCCTCTTGGAAGGTGTGCAACGGACTCTCCTCCCCTAAGCTGCCCTGACAGGTGCGGCTGCTGTTTGCGAGGCTTGTCCAGGACGGGAGGTGCTGACCCCGCAGGCAGGTGCTGGACGAGGAGTCAGGGTTTAACCACTATAATTGGCCAAGCAGTCTCCTGACTGTCTCACCAGGATGAGACGCTGTGTATGCCACCCCCTTGCTTGTCCGCCGCCCTCTGCGAAATGGAGAAAATAAGGCAAAGTTACAGCGAATTCCCTGCTCCAAATGCTCTGTAAAGATGCCTATAAACTGACTTAAGTCTTTTGGGTCTAAGCACCTCATCTTCCCAAGTGCGGGCACTACAGGTGGGCACTGTGGTGTGATGGCGAGTGAGGATGGGCGATGGTGTGGACTCGCCACTGGGACACAGCCCATGAGTGGCCTTTTCTCCCAAGCAGGGGGGGACACACCCCAGGATGGATCCCAAGAACTTGGGGTGGGGGGCTGTGCATCTGAAGCCCAGCAGGAAAGTGCTCCTTTCTAGGGGCACCTGGCAAAAATTCCAGTGACTGGGGCTCCACAGTGAGAAGGGAATGGAGAAATGACACAGTCAAAGGCTGTGCCCCAAGTGTGTGGGGGCTTCCTTGGTGAAAAAGCAAATGCTGGGTGTGGTGGTAATCCTCGCCTGTAATTTTAGCACTCAGAAGGCTGAAGCAGGAGGATTGCTGGGGGTTTGAGGCCAGCCTGGGCTATATAGCGAAACCCTGTCTCTAAAAACAAAACAAAACAAAAAAAAATCAAAGAGCAAATCACTCCCAAGGCAAAAACTCTTTCTTCTTTCCTTCCTCTCTCTCTCTGTCTTTCCCCCTTCTGTCCTCCCTCCCTCCTCCCTGCTTCCTCTCTTTTCCTTCTGGAGTCCTCACAGTTTCTGAGTTCCCGTGTGATTCCATTAAACTGTACAACTTAATATGATTACAACACATCCCTCATTCTCCAGTGGCGTAAAACGCACAAGTCTTGTCTCCCCAGGCAGGTGGTAACCGCCCAGAGTGCACAGACCGAACCTACCTCACTTCCCCGAGGCCCTCAGAACACTGTACATGGTCACCCATCTTCTAGGTCCCCACTTCCTGGTTGGCAAACTGTGAACCTGCTACTCTCTCTTTCCTGCTGGTATTTTTCTCTAGAGAACTCCCATGATTGGGTATTGATCTCCCAGCAGCAAGGTTCCCAGATAAATGCAAAGACACCTAGTTCAATTCGAATTTCACGTTAAGCAACAAACAATGTTAATATAAATATATTCCAAATATTACTGTATTGTGCTCACTTCAGCAGTATGCTGAGTACTCTCTTTCCCTGAAAATAAGACCTACCAGCTTTACAGCTTTACAGAGCAGCCACTGAGCAAAAGAACAGTGATGGCAGGTAAGGCTAGGAGAGGCTGTTTGGGGCTGCCATTTTTTATCCCTAGTTTTCAAGAACAATTATTTTCCACCTAGGTATTATTTTTGGGAAACACGGTAGTATTTTTGCTAACCAGATTATTTGATTAACCGTAACATTCCACCCCTCAACATCCTATACATGCCTTTCACAAAACAGATTGATATTTGAGCCCCAAAAGTTCCAGTATGTTCTTACAGGAGATTTTCTTTGCAGTGACAGAGGGACGAGAAGGTAGACTGTGGTTCCAGAGGGGTGGTGATAGGCCTGGGTCAGAAGACCCGGGACAGGTGCCCGGCATGGTGGTACTCACCTCCAGTCCCATACTCCAGAACGCTGATGCAGGAAGACAGGGAGGGGTGATTTCAAGGCCAGCCTGTGCAATGTGATGACTTGGTGAGGTATTCCCTCAAAAGGGGGTGGGGTGGGGATGTAGGTCATAGTGAAAGATCCTGGGTTCGCTCTCAGCGGTGGTGAGGGCCCTCTTCTCTCATAGGTAAGCTTCTTTTCTTACCCAACTCTGCTTTTCATGACAGATCTGGATAAGCCCTGCTCCTTCTCCTCCTCCGGATTTCACCTGCCTCTTCATTAATGGGGAGATCATTTGCACTCCCTGCGATCTAAGAACCCCTCAGCATGCCCATGGAGCTGAAGCACACTGAGATTTCTTTTCCTCCCTCTCTCCTTCCCTTCTCTTTCTCTCTCACTCTCCTTGGGGCTTGAACCCAGGGCCTTCACACTAGCTATATCCCCGGCCCTTTATATTTTTTATTTTGAGACAAGGTCCCACCATGTTGCCCAAACTGGGCTCGAACTTGCAATTCTTCTGTCTCAGCCTCCCGGTAGCTGGGATTACAGACGTGCACCAACACTTCTGGCTCTAGATTTTTTTTTTTTAAGGCGCCCTGCAAGGCACCCTCTGTCTGCATTGCAGTTTGATACTTGTCCAGAGCAAGGACAACGACGTCGCCATCTACGAGGCGCGCGTAACAGTCTGTCTTTGGATCGCGGCAGCCCCGCTCTGCGGGGAGTCCCCAGGTGCGAGCGCATCCTCTGCATTCTCTCGCAGCCCCATTTGCTTTTTAGGAAAAGGTGGCCCTGAGGGGCCGGGGGAGTTAATGACTTCGTGTATACAATCTCCAGGAACAAGTAGCTCCAGATAAGGCCTCATTACTGTTAATTGTTATTATTATTGTTATTAACCCAGCGCCTATGAAAAGCTGCCACGGTTTAGCTAACGACCTCAGGTCAGGGGTTTAATTAATCCCGCCTTGGAGTCCCGAGCCCGCAGGCACCACGTGCCCGCCCCCACAGCCGCACATCCGGGCTCCACCCTCTGGCCCCGCCCACATCCCCGCCCCTCCGGCGCCGGCCAATCCCTGCCCTGCAGCCCCCTCGCTCACCCACCCGTAACCTCGAAGGCCTCCTCTGCCCGGCCCCGCCCTCCCCGCGGTTGCCTGCCGGCCCCAGCGCCGCAGAGCCCGGCCTTGGGGGGTCGCAAAGCCGCCAGAGGCCCTGAGCCCCCGCTCCCGCGCGCCCCCACGTCCCTGCTGGCTTCCCGGCTCTCCCGCCGCCCGTGTGAACTGCGGGGATGGTTCCGCAGGCGGCGGGGCCGGTCGGGTGGGTTGGCTGGTTTAGGGTTACTGAGTTTTGGCACTGACTCCCCAGCCCCGTGCAGCTGCCCTCTTTAATTAATTAATTCCATTTTTTAAAAAACCACCCCAATTGGACCTCAGCGCAGGCCTCTGGGGCATATGTCACATCAATTACAGACAACAATTAAGCGCGCCGCCCAAGAGAACCTGGAAGACTTTTTTTTAGAGTACTGAGAATTGAACCCAGGGCCTCGTGGATTCTAGGCAAGAACTCTACTACTGAGCTACATCCCTTGCCCTTGAAAAAAAATATTACTATTGTCATTATTTTGAGACAGGGTCTAGCTAAGTTGCCCGGATTGGCCTCGAGCCTGCCACCCTCTTGCTTGAGCCTCCAGAGTAGCTAGACCCTGCTCGGTGAACTGGGTCCTAACCGCCTTAGGTCACTCAGCTGGGAGCTGACTCTAAGGGAGGAACCGGGCTGCCCCAGTCACTTAGAGATAGGAGGATTTTTTCCTATCTCCCCTGCGGGTCCCTCCCTTGACCACCCAGGTCCCTACCTCAGGAGGGTTCCTCTCGGCCTTTAATTAGACATCTAAGGGGCGAAGGTATTTTTGCAGGTGAGGTAGTGGCCTCATTTCTGTAAAATGGGACCAATGTCCCTCGAATTCAGAAGTCTACCTCTCCACGTCAGAACTCACTGTGGGTACTGGGTTGATCTGTCGGTTTTTCCATCACTGTAGACGGTCTATGCGGTGTTAACTGGTATTTTCATCACAGTGGATTAGGGAAATGGTTGAAGATGATTTCTTAATGGCTGTCGATTCCCACCTTCTGATTCCTTACACTGAGTCCGGCCCAGTCAAGGTTCCTCAAACGGTAACGACAAGGAAGGGAGTTCACAGCACAGTTCCAAGTATTTTCCATAAGCAAAAGTAAGTAGGCAGAATAGGACCGGCCTAAGACTTCAGTCCCATTAACACCGCCCGTTCTACTTGACTGGAATTGAAAGAACATTTGTAGACTCCAGAAACATGCCTTTCCTTATCTATTTAGTCCATTTATTTATTGGCGTGTGTGAGCTGACTATAAATCACTCTGTCCTTTTATGTTTGCCAACATCGTGGCTGTCCATTTGAGCCCAAACTTTCAGAGGGCAGAGACCACATCTGCTCAATTTGCTTTGTATGGTATCCAGCAAAGGGCTGCAGTATGGTGTCACTGCAAAGTCCTGGACTTGGACCCTGGAAACTCAGGTTCTATTTCTGGCCACATGACCCTGAAGATCGGGACTCATTTTTATTGGGCATTAAAAAAAAATTGTGAGAACATTTTTTTATCCTTCCTACCTCTAAGTTGAGGTAAGGGTTAGATGAAAGTAATGCAAAAGAAAAGCTTGTGGAAACTCAAACTTTAAAAAAAAAAAGCAGCTGGGTGTGATGGCAACACTCTGGAGGCTGAGGCAGGAGGATCGCTGCCTCTCTCAACAGTTGCAGGACTGTATCTTACCCTTTCGTGCATCCTCTATGTTTCGTCTGAGCCACCCTGGGCTTTAGGTTTTCACTAGCATTCAGGAGGGGCTGGTGGAAGGTGAGGGGCATGGAGTCAAGATCCCTGTGGCCCACATCTCTTTAAGGATTGATACACGCATGCACCATGCATGTGTGGCACACACATACAAACCCTGCAATGGAAAAGCCGAGGAGGCCCAGTTTTCTAGCTGTCTCTGGACACCATCACTTAGATGAGAGGAATGGATAAAAAGGAAGAGTCTGGGAAAGCTTTATCCATTCTGTAAAAGGGGCAGTTTTCTCTAGGAAGGGCTTAGGGATGAGAGTTGGATAGTGATTCTTAGGAAAGAAGGGAATTGCAGTATCAGAAGGAACACAATAAAGCTTCTAGAGTGGACCCCCAGCTGTCAGATCTAGAGGTTGCTAAGAGCCATAGAATCTCCCCCACCTCTTTTAATGAAGCCTAAAAGGTGAAACGATTGAGCAGAGGTCAAGAATGAGAATGTAGGTGCTTGAGTCAGGGTTCTGGCTCCTGTCTGGTGCTGTAGGATAGGGCGATATTAGTTGATGGGCGAGCGGGATCCATAACCGTGGCCCCTATATAGTAGGTGCCAAAAATCCTACAGGTGATAGGATTTTTTTTTTAAACACTTGGGTGTCCAACCCAAGCCCTTCATACTAAGCTACATCCCCAGCCCTTTTTAAAAGAATATTTTTTTCAATTCTGAGACCAGGTCTTGCTCTGTTGCTGAGGCTGGGCTCAAACTTGAGATCTTCCTGCCTCTGCCTCTCAGAGCGCTGGAATTACAAGCCTGCACCAGCATACTTAGCTAGGGGGTAAGAACCAAGGGTACATCCTGGGGAACTTAGGAGCAAGGAAATGCAGTGAGCTTGTCAGCCATCTGGCTCATCCTGCTGCTGTTTAAATTAAATGTAAGAAAGTCTGAAGGACTCTCAAAGCATGCAGAACTTTTTAATACATTGTTTTTTAATTAAAAAGGGGGGTTCTGATTGTTTCTACCCACTGTGTAATGAAAAAAGTTAGTGAAAACCTATCTAAGGCCAGGAAACCAGGACAAGAAGACTGATCTTCCAATAAGGCCAGATGTGGGTGCCGAAAGTTACCTGCCATGATTGCCAAGCTGCGGTGTCGACAGCCGATCAAGGGCGGCCTTGGAAGCAGCCCTTCCCTGGTGATTTATTGACTTAATGGTTGGGTTGGCAGCCCCTTTCCTGTGGTAGGCCAGCAAAGGGGAAAGAGCAGAAAGAGAGGAGGAACTGGAATGTCCAGAAAGGACCTTGCTGGCTAGGCGGAGGCCCAAATCCTTCCCAGGCACCAGTCACCAAGTTCCATGCGGCAAGTCCCAGGGGGCGAGGGAGAGAGAGAGAGAGAGAGAGAGAGAGAGAGAGAGAGAGAGAGAGAGAGAGAGAGAGAGAGAGAGAGAGAGAGAGAGAGAGAGAGAGAGAGAGAGAGAGAGAGAGAGAGAGAGAGAGAGAGAGAGAGAGAGAGAGAGAGAGAGAGAGAGAGAGAGAGAGAGAGAGAGAGAGACAGAGAGAGAGATAGAGAGAGAGAGAGAGAGACAGAGAGACAGAGGAAAAACAAGGTAAAGAAGATGCAGAAGTAGAGCTCAATCAGGACACCTGTTTTCATTCCACAAGAATACGTGACAGTTTTTGTAGAGTGGGCCAATCAAGCTCTCTGAGAGTCTAGCACCTGGTTTCATTGTCTGGGCTGACTCTGACCAGGCCATCAAAACATTCTTCAGTCAGGATTTCCTTAATTGGGAATAATACCTGTCCTGTCTGCCTTGCTGGGCTGGTGGAAAATTTGATGAGATAAGGGCACAACCTTCCTGCAAAAACCCCTAAAGCACTCTTCAAATGGAAAGTCAGATTATTACTACCACGGTGACTGGGAGCCTTGCGGAGAGTAGCCTGCGGGTGGAGAGTCACAGCACTTGGAAGGTCATTTTGTTCTGTAGCGATCAGGCTGCACACCCCTCTTCCAAGCAGGATCCCGGGACCAGCAGGATACTCCTGGGGGCAGGACGGGAACAAACGTCCAAGAAGACGTCTCAGGCAGCCCCCACAAATACCAAGCTCTTTCTTACATTGACTTTACGTTTCTTCTTTTATTACTTATGCTTCCTTTCTCCTGTTCTGCCTGAAGAGTGTCTCTCTACTTGCTGAAATACAATTTTTAGTGTTTACCCACTGAAAACACTTATTGAGGAACAGAACCCTAAGTTGCCAAAACTATGATCCCTGGAATCTGGAGGCTAAGGGTAATAAAAGCCAAGCATCTGTTTTTGGAAGGGGCCAAGGACAGAGTCAGCTCTTGGACCCCTTCATAAAGTTTCAATTCTTTCTTAACTTTGTCCCAGACTCAGGTCATTTTACTCTCTGCAGGACATTTTTTGGGGGGGAGTGCCGTTTGGAGGGAAAGTAACTACATTTGTATTAAAACTGTTCATGTGCTATTGAGGTCAGCTTTAGTGCAAGAACATCAGTTAGATGTGTGTGCTTTTAATAATAGAAGGAGTGCCAGGCCTGGTGATGCACGCCTGTAATTCCATCACTTGGAAGGCTGAGGCAGGAGGATCGCCACAAGTCGGAGGCCAGCCTGGGTTACATAGTGAGGTCAAGGCCAGCCTGGGGAGACCTTGTCTCAAAAAACCTAAAAAAAAGAAAGAAAGAAAAAAAAAAAAGAAGGCGGCAGCGTTCCAATTAAGACTTGGACAACTTTGGGGAAGTTTGGTTTATGTTGGGAGAGGGTCATTCTAAAGTGGGGGTTGTTGCCCTGGGTCCTTCCTACCCTGGGCCTTCGCCTTGCCAAGTCGTTTCTTCTGCCTGGACCCTAAGCACTTTCAATTTTGGACTCTCTCTCTTGGCTCTGAAGTTGGATAAATGCTGCCTTGTTAGCTAATAGCAGCATTAATTATATTAATGATTAATAGCTAATTAGTCGTAATGCTGCAGTACTTAGAATAGAAGCTTCCTTTCTTGCCGCAACTCTGTCCGGAGCACACACATACGTACACACATACCCCTTCCCTGTTCTTGGCCACAGGACAAGCTTGAGTCTAAATCTGTTTTTTGACCACTCCGACAACCTGTAAACTGCTCCAGTTTTATTAGCTGTCCCATTCGTCCGGTGAACGACCACTACTGCTTGTATGTTGCCTTTTTTATATCTGCCCTCTGTCATTCACGTTGCCCTCCAGGAAAAAGCAGGCCAGCGGTCAGGATTTTAAACTTTATTCCACAAAAGCTGAAGGCTCTTTTACTTCCAAATCTCACTTCGACCCACTTTTTAACTTTCGCCCCCTTTCTCCACTTTTCCTCTTCTTAGTGCTAACCATCCCCAAGACCCTCCTCCCCATTTCGAGGACTCTCACACCCCCGCCAGCTCCCTCCCACTGCGCGTTTTGGCTTCCTTTCAGCAACCACGCCCCCGACCCAAGGGGAGCGGCGCGCATGCGCAGCCCACGCCTTTACCTGGGCGCCCGGGAGTGGGCGGAGTGGGCGAGGGTGGGGGCGGGGCGGGGAGTCGGCGGTTATCTGCGCGGCCGAGCGCTCACAAAGTGGCAGGAGCGAGAAAAGGTGCGCCCGGGCCGGCCCGAGGACTGCGCATGCGCGCCGCCGCTCCCGCGGCCGGGACGCCGGGGAAGTGGGGGATGGGGGCGGAGGGAGGTGTTGGGATCCCTGTGGGGCGGGGTGGGGGGGCGCGGGCGCGCGCGCGCGCTCTCGCCGCCGCCCGCCTCCCTCCCTGCCCCCCGAGCGCACATCCACACACGCACGCCCCCTCCCCCGCCGCCCGCCCCGCGCGCCGCCCGCCCCGCGGCCCCGTCGCCCTCGCGCGCTCGGGAGGGAGTCGCGAGACGTCGGCGCGGCGGCCACGTAGCGCTGCGGCGGCGGCGGCGGCGGCGGCGGCGGCGGCGGCGGCCCAGGCCGGGGCTGAGGAGCGGCCGCGAGCGGAGACGCCGCGCGGGGGAGGGGCCGCCGGCTGCGGGTCACTCGAGCGCCGCGGCGGAGGCCCCGCGGGATGGACCGCGGCCGGGGCGGCGGCAGCGGCGGCGGCGGGCGGCCGGGTGAGTAGGGCCCTTCCCCCTCGTCGCGCTTCCTCCGCCCGGGCCGGCGCGGGGCGCTAGGCCGGAGGAGCACCCCCACCCCGCGGTAGGTCCGGGCGCTGCCCTCGGCCCAGCCCGCGCCGGGACCCCGCGCCGGCTGCCTTTTGGCCCCGAGGCCTGGGAGAGGCCGGGCGGCGCGGGTTAGAGGGCCGAGGGGAGGCTGCAGCGGGCTGGCGGCTGCACCCGAGCCTCCCCGCCCCGCGGTGCGCCCGGACCCCAGCCCCGGAGTATTGTGCCACCCGGAGCCAGCGTGCATCTGATGCACACCGCCACCAGCAGCCCCACGCTCAGCTCAGGGGGTGCTGCAGACCTCTCTCCACCCCCACCTCCTGCTCCCCTCCAATCAGGCTCTGCTGAGGAGTCTCAGATCGGAGACGCCAAAGGTAGTGACACCCCCGTTACATCCGCACGTAACATGTTCATTGTGGAGGGCTGTCGCCCGTGGAGTGTGTAGATGCCCCTGCCTCACCTCCAAGTCTGTCTCCAGGATTTAAGATCCATATGCTCTTCTTTGCAGCGGGGCCAGTCTTTGATCACATCCAGCACATCCCTCCCCCACAACACGCGCGCGCGCGCGCACACACACACACACACACACACACGCATGCACACTTCCTGATTGCGGTGGAGCCCCTGTCATCGCAGATCCATTGTCAGAAATGGCTTGTGCCAATCAAAGAAATGTGTCTCTGCCTTTGGAGAAGGGTGCTTTCCACGACCGTGTTGCAGGATGTTCCCGTGTGAGTCCATCTGCGATGGCCCCCAGGTTGCCCACGCATGCTTGTCACGGTGTCTCCCGTGCGTGCATCTGCAGCGGACCCTCAGGAACACACCTGAGTGATGCTTCCCCTCAGTTAACTAGATACGAAGTGTGCGCGGGAATTTCATCCTTTTTGTTGTAGTGTTGAGCATCTCTGGTCATGGCATGGTGCAGAAATGGGAGAAGGTTTGGGAAGGAAGGTTTGTGGGTTTCCTTTGAGACGATGGCCAGGCCGGTATTGTTCTGGGAATGGCAACTGGCACAGGCTTTGTTGACATGTGTATGCCTGGGAACGAAATGGGAGCTGCTGTCGCTGTGATGTGTGGTGGATGCTCGGTGAGTGGTGTGCTGCCCTGGGATTGTGTGAGCTACCTTTAGCATAATTTTGTTGAAAAAGCTCCCTGTTGAGTTTTAGTGATTCTGGAAATGTTTCTGTCTGTGGTTCCTAATCCTTCCTGCGGGGAAGGCCCCCTTAGTGAAATAGATACATAATTTTGTATACAGCTCTAGTCATCTTAAAGCTGGTGCTGGGACCTCAGGTTAAAAAGTCTGTTAGGCAAAAGTGAAAGGAACTCGAGTTTTGTGTTTTGTTTTGTTTTTCTTAAGGGTTAGAATTACTTTGGCTGTGAGCAGTAAACAGCAATGTAAAAAATATATATGTGTGTGTATAGATATAAAAATAGTCTTGTGTTTTGTTCTTTGATTGCAGTGAGTTTGGTATTTGCAAGAAATCATTTCCCTGTGTTCTTGTAAGAAGAAGATGGTATGTGAGAGTCTTTGAGAAAATGTTAAAATTACAGTCAAAATAATTTAAATTTGGCCAGTTGATACTATGTATTCCTGGCACTATACTCTAAATGTGGCAAATTTCGACAGCAAAGTCTGTGTTCTGTTTTATAATGTCTTTATGGAATCTCTATATGTTGGTCAAAGTTGATCTCTGATCTCTTAATAGAAGGCTTTGTCATTGCAATGGCAGAGCACCTGGTCTGTGATGAGGCTCCTTTCAACTTCTGTTAAATGTGATTTTATGTCTTTATTGAGAGTGACAGTGGGCTGTGGGTTTAGCTCAGTGATTAGAGTGCTTGTCTAGCAAGCAAGCGCGAGACCCTGAGTTTGATCCCCGGCACCCCCCAAAAAAGAGTGATGGTGTCTTTAGAATCATCTGTGTTGAAATTTTGTTCTAATGGATTTTAAATGTAGTTAGAGAATTTGGTTTCCACATTTAGAATGTAGAAATAGGGGTGAACTTTGCACCATTTCTATCAATAAGCAGGGGATACATGTCGTTTAGTTTTGTTTAATTACTGTGCACTCAGCTTCTGTCTTTTGATCATGTTTCAGTCAAGAGACACTTATTCCAACTTGTGATAGTGCTGTGATTGGGCAGGCATTCAATAAACAGTCTCAGCTCTCTAGGACCTTACGATTTATTTATTTATTTATTTATTTATTTATTTATTTATTTATTTTTTGGGTGCTGGGGATCGAACTCAGAGCCTTGTGCTTGCTAGGCAAGAGCTCTACACTGAGCTACATCCTCAACCCTAGGACCTTACAATTTAAACAGTAGTTTTCACTTAAGGAATCCATCGAGACCTTTATTTGTTTGCATTTTGTGGGGGTCTGAGAGCTAAGGAATTCATGATCTTAACTACCATTTGGAAGGCAAAAGAGCCTTGAAATCTTGCATAGAACTTGTTCCACACACCTGCAGAATAGTACTTCTTGTAATAATTATGCAGTATACCTATGAAATTTGAAAGCATGCTGAGGTTGCATATATCGCATCTTTATTACCCAATAATAAGCGTGAAGTGGCTTATATTGCAGGTTATATTTTTGTTGTTGTTCATGTCACACCTGAAGTTTTACTGTTGGAAATTATTTGCCTGTGCTAAACCCAAACCATTTAAAAGTTGCAAATGTGTTACTTTTCTTTGTCAGTGTAGTATTAAGGCCAAACCATTAAATTCTCAGGGGACAGTGTGCTTCTTGGCTTAGCTTTGCAGAACCTCTGTAGGACAGTTGTGCACCTAGTTAAACACCTACATGCAGTGAGACGGCTGATCACGTAACACGCGTGGCTGTGCGGGCCGCGTTCTCTCGCTGGCCCCTTCAGAGATGGCAGCTGGGGAGAGGTGCGTAGCAGTGAGCCACTTAAGGAGTAGTGGTACCAGCAGCTCACCTTTGTTAACAGACAGCTTGCTCCAGTCTCTTCCACACTCCTCTCTAGCCACCCTTCCCTTGGGAGGTTGCAGACCCGGCTCCTGCTCAGGGGAAGCGCACCTACTCCCTGCAGCTGTGGCGTGGAGCTCTGGTTCCTGCTCTGCTCTGAGTGTAGGAAGTAAGCTTGTAAGGTGGTGAGAAGGACTTTTCTTGTTTGGGTGGGGGGTGGGATTAGTAATGCTGCTGATGTGATTTTGTTTTCAAATGTCTGAAGCCTATGGGAGAAGTACAATATAATGTGAACTGCTTAAAAAGTCACCCTTTTCTGAAGGGTTTTAAAGAGTTTTACTGAAAATGTTATTATACTGTTGAGTTTCATTTCCCTTGTTCTAAAAAGTCAGTTGAGAGCTAGCAGAAAAAAAAAAAAAAAGGTGTGGATTGCCTTGAGTCCTGTGGAGCTCGGTGGTACCTGCAGCTCCTCATTGGCAGTCGTGGGTCTTGTGCTGTTGTTGGGGTGTGATAGTTTTCTCAGCTGTTGTTGCTGTTTCAGACAATTACAATATCAACTGACTTTGATGGAGGTGAAGCACTGTTGTGGTCAGTGACTTCAGTTCAAGGGACACGGTTCTTTGGAGCCAGAAAAAACTAGGTTTAAATTCCAGCTCCACCGTTTATGTCTTTATGGAATTGGACGAGTCACCTTGGCCTTTCTGGCCTCAGTTTCCTCATCAGCAGAGTGAGATTTGTCACGTGGATTAGAGATAATGTATGTACGATCCTAGCCCAGTTACTGTATGTGTTCACATTAGGAACTCAATAAATGGTGGGACGCGGGACGTGTCAGAGTGAAAGTGCAGATTGCTGGGCTTGTGACAAAATTGGGAGGTCTGGTGCTGTGATCTGGTGTTCTTTCCTTTGTACAGATTTGGGATGAGAAAAATGGCAAATATTTGACTTGAGGTGTACCTAAGTCCTACAGGTGCAGTGTGCCTGTTGGAACTGATTTGTGAGTTGCTCTGTGGCTGGCTGAACTCAGTCAAGACGAAACCTGGCTCCAAATTCTGCAGTGTTCACAGGCTGTGCTTGTTTTAAGTCTGTTCACAGCTTATGTGGTGGGTGAAAGGGCTGTTTTAGGACATTAACATACTGCAGTGAGTTCTGTATCCAGAGTTGAATCATGTGCAAAGCCTTGTATACATTTTCATGGTTGATGCAAGCAATAAAGTGCTTGGTAGACTCAGTGGAGACATCACTTGCTTATTTTAGTTAATCTGTTTGTTTATATAGCAGTTATGTTTGATTTTAAAAATACTTATGAACGTTTTGTCTTATAGAATTTCTATTGCTGTTCCGAGGTTTTGGTTGTAGATTACTAGGACTGTAGGTTGAGTGCGTTGTGCATTTTTGCTTTGGTGGAGGAAGGAAAGAAAGGTAAGATCTTATACCTGTTGAATTTTATCCACTCTGCTTTAGGCTCATAGATTGCTTGCATAACCTTGTTTTTAGCCAAAAAGGCTATTATGTGGAAAAGTAAGGTATTGCCTTTTCCTTTAAAAAAAATATAGTTAAGATGTTACTTTGAAAAGTAGATTCAATTAAGGCCATATATAGTTTTATTAAGTGTATACAACTTTTAAAATAGAATTTCTTTGGTTACTATACACTTAAATTGTTATTTTTGCAGGAAAGCACTTTGACAGGTCTGTGAGCCCATAGTCACCTAGAGACTCTGCAGATAAGGCAGACACATTAGAAATACATTAGGGTTTACCTCAAGGGAGTTTGCTAATCCTTATTTTCTTTTATTACTGAGCTACCTAGGGGCTTGCCTATCAGAGAACTAGTCAGTAGTGTTGGATTGCTGATAAAGACGGATTGGCAAATAATAGTCTCTAACTCACCTTAGATTTTGCCGTACACTTGAAAACTTAATCTTGGCCACAGTGTATAATAACTGCACTAGCACCGTGCAAGCCCAGAGTAGCCAAGCAAAACCCAGGTGATTGAATTACATTATTTTTCCCTTAATTATAACATATTTTGCTGAGTAAACTTTCTCTTTGGGGGAGCTCTTTTTACTTCCCCCTCCCACTTCATTAAAGTCAGTGGCCTAGCAGATGGCTGGTTGCTTTTGTGTGTTTTTTGGTAAACTGATGAGTGTACCGGGAAAGTATTATCGGGAGAGAAGAGGAATGGGAAAGAATGATAGTTCCATACCCTGAATTCTTGATCTCAGCTGTGTGTATGGTATCAGGTATTAAACAGAGATATATAGCTGGATGTGGTGGTGCACATCTGTAATCTCAGCACTCAGGAGGCTGAGGCAGGAGAATTGTTGTGAGTTTGAGGCCAGACTGGGCTACACAGCGAGTTCAAGACCAGCCTAAGCTGCATAGTGAGGCCCTGTCTCAAAACACAAAACAAAGATATACAATGCTGGGTGATTTTATTTTGTCTTTAATGCTAGTGCAGTATATAGTTAACATATTTATACTCTTTCAGCTTTAGAATTCGAATCCCTTGGGATTCAGTGGACTATAACTTTGTGTGTGTGTGTGTGTGGTTTTTTTTTGAGGTGCGCGCTGGGAATCGAACTCAGGGCCTTGCGCTTGCGAGGCAAGCACTCTAACCACTGAGCCAAATCCCCAGCTATAACTTTTTTTTAATATAGGATATGTGACCTACAAAATGTGAAGGCTTATAGCTAGGCTCTTATAAGTCCTTTTCACCCTTCTGAGTGTGTATCATTTTAATATATTTAGTATCAGTGCTTTGAACATTGAAACACATGGTGAATTTGACGTTGTTGTTGGAGAGGAGAGTATATGTGCTGTCTGTTGTATAAATCTGCGTTTGGCTCTTAAAACTGACCGGAATGGCCAGAGTGTCCTCCTGCATTAATACGCTGTTAGAACGGCGTTTGGCCTGACTTTGTCTGAAAGTTCCTCATTGTAAGAATCCCACTCCCCTTTTCCCTTTTTCCTTTTTTTCAGTGTTTGGGATCAAACCCAGGGCCTTGTACATTCTAGGCAAGCACTCTGTAACCCTGGCGTCTCACAATTCTATTTGTAGCACATGAAGTCATTTAAATTAAAATGAACTAAGCAAAAGTTTGGAAACAACCTTGAAGTCCATCAGTATCTAATTAGTAAAATAATTAGTGTATGTTCATACAATAAATATTACATAGCTACAAGAGAATGAGGGTCCTCTGTGTTGCTATGGAAAAATCTTCAAGTTAGACCATCAGTGTAAAAAAAAAAGGTATAGAACAGTATGGAGAATATGCCACTATTTATATTGTTGGAGAGTAGATATAGTTGAGCATTTTCCTTTCATTCACTTCTTCTTTTTTTTTTTTTTTTTTTTGGTGCTGGGGCTCAAACTCAGGACCTTGTGCTTGCTAGGCAAGTGCTCTACCACTGAGCTAAATCCTCAGCTGAGCACTTTCCTATGTAGCATAAAATAACTCTAAGGAACTCATTTGTTTCTTTGGAAACCTAATACTGTGGTCACTATTGGGAATTAAATCGGGAGGTGGGGGACCTGGTTGGAGGCACATACTTCACTATATAGTTGTTTTCTTTCCTTCTTTTTTTTTTTCTTTTTTTTTTGAGATAGTCTCACTATGTAGTTCGGGCTAGTCTTGAACTCTCTATGTACCTAAGGTTGGCGTCGGACTCATGGTGATCTTCTTGCCTCAGCCTCCCAAGTGCTAGGATTATAGGCTTGCGCCCCCACACCCAGCTGTGTACTTGTTTTCAAAGTAAAATTTTAATGAAAGTACAAATAGAAAAAGAGAAAAATCGTGGCATATGGTTCACTGAATTTTCTCTGTGTAATCAGTTGGATGAATTAGCTCTGTACTCAGTGCCTAAAAGAAGAAATGGATTCTTTTGAAATTTCAGTATATTACCCAGGCTGGCCTTGAATTCCTGGTTCCATGGATCTTCCTCCCTCAGCCTCCCCAGTGGCTGGGACTGTGGGAATGTGCCACTGTGCCTAGCTAAGAAACTGTATTAAAGTCCCAGAAGCCTTTCTTCTTGCTGTCCTGAAGGTCTTTACCGTCTTGAATTCTGTCACCATAAAGCAGTTCTGCCTCATTTTTGGAACTTTTCTCCTTTTTTTTTTTTTGGTTCTTTGGTGCTGGGGACCAAATCCAGGGCCTCGTGCATGCCAGACTTGTGCTGTGCCACTGACCTACATCCCTGGCCTCTCGGAGCTTTCCGTAAGCAGAGTGCAGCATGTGCTTGTTTGTGTCTGCCTTCCTTAACTCTGCCCTGTGCTTAGGAGCTCCACCCACATTGTTGAGTGTAGTGATAATTTGTTTTCACATATAAACAACCAGTATTTTTAGTTTCCTGTGAAACTAGTAAAAGTCCATTGTATCCTGTGTTAGCATTTATCTGTCCACTCTATCACTGGTAGAAATTTGAGTTGTTTCTGGTTTTGGACTATGGTGAATAATGTTGCTGTGTTCACTGTATATTCTTTTACGCTTGCCATTTTGACTTACTGAATATATACTTATCAAATTTTTAAATTTAAAATATATCCATCCCTTAACTGATCTATAGGAAAATTGTAATGTTCTTTTTTTAGGTGTGTGTGTGTGTGTGTGTGTGTGTGTGTGTGTGTTTGTGTGTGTGTGCTGGTACTGAGAATTGAACCCAAGGACACTCTACCACTGAGCTATATCCTCAGCCCTTTTAAAATTTTTTTGAGACAGGGACTTCAGTCCTCCTACCGCAGCCTCCCAAGAAGCTAGCATTGCGTATATTCTAGACAGGAGGATCCCTTGAACCCAAAAGTTTTGAGAACAGCCTGGGTAGCATAGTAAGACCTCAGCTCAAAAAAAAAAAAAAAATTATGGCACCAGAAAGATGTGTTTTTCTATTGCCAAATATTGCTTTTACTGTCTCACTTTATAATACTGAAATCACAATCCTTCCTGCATTGCTAATTAAAAGTACTTTTAATATAACTTTTTTTTTTTTTTTTGGTGCCAGGGATCGAACTCAGGGCCTTGCACTTGCAAGGTAACCACTCTAACCACTGAGCTAAATCCCCAGCCCCTAATATAACTTTTATAACTGGCATGTATTTAAACATTTTTTGGAGCTCCAAGGTTCTAAACAAATAGCATGAAAAACTTGGAATATTTTAGGATTTAGTAGACCTGTCAGCCAAATACAGTGGAATATGATTGTGTGTAGCTATGTACTTTAAAACCTGTGGAGGCACCCCTGTTCCTATTGAAAACTGCATTGAAACAAATGTTTTCTTTCGGCGGCAGCAGTCCCACCCTGCTACCCAAACTGGACACAGTGATGAGAGTGTGTCTGTGAAGCAGGGCGTCCCAGCCACAGGTGGTTCCGCCTCCAGGGGAACGGGCAGTGTGCGGAGAGGTCTTCTGGTCGTCAGGCCCGGGGGCAGGAATGTGCTCCTGGCATTTGGCGAGGGAGGGAGTAAATGTGCTATGTGCACAGTGCCGCTGCCCCCAAGGCTATCCGGTCTCACCGGCCCTCTGCCTGGGCCGCACACCCTGTGGCAGAGCCCGGTGACTGAGCCGCTGCCGCAAGGTGGGTGGCAGTTGTTAGATGCAGTACATGCGACTCACTTATCTAGTTCGTGGAAGAAATAAGCTAGGTGATTTTGTAAATAGTAGTAAGAATTTTAAACATGAAACTTAATATATGTGTGTTTTAGTGGACAAACTATCCCTTTTTAAAACTAGGCTATTTATAGTTTCCTAGTGGGCAAAGCCAAATTATCCTGGAATAAAGTTTTTATCTAAAAGCTTATTCACAGACAGCCCCCCCCAGGTGCTGGGGCTCGAACTCAGAGTCTTGTGCTTGTGAAGCAGGCACTCTAACCAGCGAGGTAAATCCCCAGCCCCAGCAGACAGTCTTTATGTATACTACACAGCAAAGGCTTGAGTTTTTAGAAAGCACATAAATTTTGTGATCCTAGTATGGATCTTGTTTTGCTCCAAAATAAAAAATTTGGCTTTTGGACATAAATATATTTTTTTCTTTATAAAAATTGTTTTGCTTTTTAAATTTAAAAATCTAAATCTTATATAATAAGATTGAAAATATTGCAATGTGATAAAATATTAAAGTTAGGTATTAGAAATGATACACATAGGAGAAAAGAAATTATCTACTTTTCAGTGATGTGTTTCCTCCCGTCCGGTTGTGGTAAAGGAAGAAGCACGGTCGTCTTTACCAGACTGTCAGATGTTGCACCAGTGTCCTGCCTTCCAGTCTCTGCTTGGCCCTCTGTCACCCTACATGGAAAGTTAGACCTTTTTATTTCCTGTGGGTGACTCCCGCCTCTGCAGCCAGAGTGCTGAGTTCTGACAGACCCACAGCGCTGGTTGTTGCAGGCTCGGATGGCTCCAGACTGAGCGCCTGCTGCGCATTTACTCTGTCCAGCGGTGTCTCTCAGACTTCGGGCCTGGGGTCCCCGGAGAGAAGCGGGCCCCCCCCCGCCACATGCACACGTATACCTGCAGCTGGACAGAAAACGTCGTGCCACAGTCCCTGCCCTTACTAAACCACTGCCCTGTGTAGTGTTTAATGAAAAGTTTTTTTGTTTTTTTTTTTTTTTGAGACAGGGTCTTACTGTGTCATTTTAGGTTGGAATGAACTCACTAAGTAGCCCAAGCTAGCTTTGAACCCTTGGTGATTCTCCAGGCTCAGCCTCCTGAGTGCTGGGGGCACAGATGTATGCCAGCTACCACGCCTGGCAGGAAAAGTATCTTCTTGAAGTAGACGCTACACAAATGCTTACTGCAGTGACGAGTGTGGAAGGGAGTGATAAAATCACTGTATTTATGGCCTTATTCCATGCAGAGGAGTAGTTCTTTAAAAACCTGAAAATCTGGAAGAGGTGAAGGTTGGCTCTCATTTGCCTCCCATTTAAAGCTAAGGTCTTCTCAGTGGTATTACCTCTATTATTGCTGAACACACACACGCACATGCACACGTGTGTGCACAGACTGCCGTTCATGGTGTTAGGAGAAATTGAGGGCATTAGTGAACATGTAAAAAGAGGTGTCCTCAACTCTCGTGTGTGACCCTGCACGCGTCATGGTTAGACAGTAGCCCTTGTGTGGCACGGTGCGGGGAGAGGGCCTGCGTCCGTGGGTGTCGGCCGCGGGCCTGGAGCGCCTGTCCACATGCTCGGTCAGACAGCAGGGCGCAGAGCCTGGGCACGGCCTCCCGAGGATGGACTGCTCCTGGGCCGGAGCTGTCTTCTGTCTCTGTGCCTGGGCTGTGTCTGCGTCTGTCCCGCAGTGTCACACAGCCTTTGCCCTTCAACCTTCCTGTCACCCTTCGAGGTGATAGAAATTCTTATTGTCCCCATTTTACTAACAGGAAAACAGACAGACTGGGGTTGATTTTCCAAGATGAATGCGTTCTTTTCTTGGCATTGACATTTTTTAAAGAGTTGTTAGACTATTTTACTAACTGAAAAAATAAAGACTTTAAAATCTACAAACTACAAATATTTCCGGCCCTTTTTTTTTAGACAGGGTCTCACTGTATAGCTCAGTGAGCTTCTCCTGCCTCAGCCTCCCAAGCTCCCAAGGGCTAAGATTACAGGTGTGTATCACCACTCCCATTTCTGGCTTTAGAAAACCAGGGATTGAGTAAGTAATTTTTTTTTATTTTTAAAATAATATACAGTAAGATTACCATACTAGTGTGCATACAATTCTGTGAATGTCAGTCTGCGTGTAGATTTGCGTCACCACCAGTCAGCGTATAGAAGAGTTTTATCACCCCAAAGCTCCCTCCTCTTACTCCCTTGCGTCTGCGCCTCCTCATGTAACCATTGAGCTGGTATCCACCTCTGTCAGTTTTGTCTTTGGGAGAACGTTACAGGAATAGGATTATGCAGTATGTAGACTTTATCTTTTTAAAAATTTAGTTTGTGGTACTTGGGATTGAACTCTGGCACCTTCACACTAAGCTGCATCCCAGCCCTCTTTGAATTTTCTTATTTTGAGGCAGGGTCTCTCACTAAGTCATCAGATTGCCCAGGCTGAAACTTGTGAGCCTCCTGCCTCAGCCTTGTAGAGCACTGGCACTGTAGGTGTGTGCCACCACAGCCAGCTGGTATGTGGACTTCAAAGTCTGGCTTCTTTCACTCAGAATAATGTCTTTGAGATTTACCCAAACTTTGTATATCAGCAGCTTATTTCTTTTTTTGGGGGGGGATCCTGGGGATTGAACTTGGGACCTTGTGCTTGCCAGGCAAGTGCTCTACCACTGAGCTAAATCCCCACTCCTCCTTTTTATTATCAAATAATATTCCATTATATGAGTATACTGTTGTTTCTCAGTCACCATTTGAAGGAGGTTTGTTTTTGTTTTTGTTTTTGTTTGTTTTTGGTGCTGGGGATCGAACTCAGGGCCTTCTGCTTGCAAGGTGAGCACTCCAACCACTGAGCTAAATTCCTAACCCTGAAGGAGGTTTGGATTGGCTCCAGTTTTTGGTGATTGGGAACAGAGCCACTATTAATATTCACAGGCAGGTGCTGGGTGATATAAATTTTCTTTCTTTTCCTTTTTTTTTTTCATGTGTGTGTGTGTATGCGTGCGTGTGTGTGCGTGTGTGTGTGTGTGTGTGTGTGTGTGTGTGTGTTAGTGGGGATTGAACTCAGGGAGCCCTGAACTACATCCCATCCCTTTCTGAGACAGGGTCTTGGTAGATTGCTCAGGCTAATCTTAAACTTGGAATCTCCCTGCCTCAGCCTCCTGAGAGATTACAGGCACGCACCACTCTACTGGCTTTGAGTCTTTTGATCAGAATCTGGGTGTTAGGCCCAGTCACTAACCTGAGAGGAGTCATTTAACTTTGATAGCATGTCATTTCCTCATCTCTCATTTTGCAGGGTTTTATACTGAGTATATTTTAAGTACTTAGCTTCTAAACTCATTGAGATAAATCTCTGGGAGGGGAGATATTTGTGTGTGCTATGCATAACTATTGACTGATCTCAGCTAAAGCACAAATATTATCCAGCAGTATACATATTTGTAAACAGAATCCATATGAAATAACTTGATATTTATAACTACAGTATGTTTTTTAGAGCTAAACATGGTAATACTGTGCTGGGATATGTTATATCTGTAAGTGAAACTTACATACATAATGTTGTAGTTAACATTGACAGTCTAGAGTCTCTCAGCTGATGTCTGATGTTTTTATTTTTCTTAGCTTTGTAGGGTTATAGTGTACAGTAAGTTTAATAACATATTTGTCACGAAGAAGGATCACTTTTTAAAAAAAATTTACTGTCCTTTAATGTATTTTGACTGTAAGACAAATTCTTTCTGTATAGCATTAAAATAATTCTTTACTATTTTTCTTTAAAAATTATGAATGTGCCGAGCATGGTGATGCACACCTGTCATGCTAGCACTCAGGAGGCTGAGGCAGGAGGATCACCTCAAGTTCAAGGCCGCCCTGGGCTACTTCATGAGTTCAAGGCCAACCTGAACTGCATAGCGAGACCCTGTCTCAAAAAAAAAAAAATTTATAAATGCTTATTTTACAAGTACAGAAAAATATGAAGAAAGTAAGGTAAAGTATCCTCTTCCTTCTCTTCCTTCTGTCCTAAGGCGTCTCTTAGTGCACAGACATGTGCATGAATGTGTTCCTAGCTTCATTTACATGATAAGCTTTTAGGACTCCATTCGCATGTGTTCTTTAGTTTCCTTTTCACATGTGGATGTATTAATATATCAGTTAATAAATCCATGTCACAAGCCAGATGGCTTCCATTTGCTCATGTCTCCGTGTACCCTTTTTTGGGTTTACAGACTGTCTCCATAAAGTCCACTGTAACAAACACCCTCATACACACCTTTCTGTCCTTCCAGTGGGGAGTTCTTTGTGGCCAGGTCCGGAAGTGCACGTGCCTCATAGTCAGGAGACCATGCAGAGCGGCTCTCTGCACACTCACGCCATGTCTTGCGCCAGCACTGTGGATGCCAGTTAGTCAGCCAGGTTATCTTGGCATTAGCCATAAAACATATTTACCCATGTTGGTACATGGATTCTGGTGAAAAACGAAGCTCATTTGCTAATTGGTAGTTTTTACCAAGTAAACCTGAAAATACTTAAAAGATCACAGTTTAAACCAGGAATGGTGGCGCACGCCTGTCATCCCAGCACCTGGGAGGCTGAGGCAGGAGGATCGCTGTGAGTTTGAGGCCAGCCTGGGCTACATAGTGAGTACAAGTTCAGCCTGAACTACACAGTGAGACCCTGTCTCAAAAAACAAAAAACAAATGAACAAAAGATCTCAGTGTAAATGCTTTTAAACCATCTTATTTTGAGCAGCAGAGGGAGAACTGATAAAGCAGCCTGATTTCTTTTTATTTTCTGATTTCTTAATTTAGATAAAATATTTTAAAGTGGTTGTCACACAATGTATGCTGTTTCGGTAATATTCGTTCCTTTCCCGCCCCTCCCCACTGTGATACTGCAGGCTGAACCCAGGGCCTTCACACCGAGTACAATCCCAATTTTTAATTCGTATCTCGAGGCAGGGTCTTTTTCGATAAGCGGCCAAATTGTCCAGGCCGGCTTGGGCTTGCAGTCCTTTTGCCTCAGCCTCCCAGAGTTCTGGGATCACAGGTGTGTACCATCACATCCAGCAGTAAGTCCTCTTTCAGAACTCTTTTTGAGTACTTTAGTTATAGAAAAGTTGCAGAGAGAGTAGCCGTGTATCCCTTACCATTGATATCAAGTCCTGTATAACTATGATGCGTTTCTCGGAACTAAGAAACCAACATTGCTGTACAGTACTGTGTTACTGTTAACCAGCCTTCAAGGTTAATTGAGTTCATTAGTTTTTCAATATTCCTTTTCTATTTGGAAACAAACTCTTAAACAGCTTGAGTACCTGTTCACAGATTAATTTTAGTCTTAACATACATCATACATCTGTGCTATATATAATGTGTCTGGCTCTCTGTATTTGTTTAAACAGTTGTAAGTTATCTTTGACACTGGTATCTCTGAAGTTATCTTGCCTTCCAACAGTTCTGCCCCAGGCTGCTTTAGGGTCGGGCTGGAGCTGTCCCGCCTGCTGCCGGGTCCTGGCAGAGCGGGATTTGTGCACCTGGGTGTGCGTGGGCCACACAGGCCCCCGCCCCGGAGTCCCTGAGAGATTGCCCACCTGTGTGCGCAGAAGTTGGTGCTAATTGAGAGTGCGGTGGAAAGTCTCTCAGGCAGCATGGTGTAAGAATTTAAATATGTTGTAGTTCCTGAAGGAGAAAAGAGTGCCGTCCCTGAGAGCAGAATACTATTTCAGAGGGGGCAGTACCTGGTGTTTGCACTATTGTGAAGGCTTCCTCCTGAGGCAAATTGTGGTGTCCACACTCATGGTATGAACTTGAATCATTTCTTAAGCAGTTTAGTTTATGGTGGCGGAGGAGGGAATTGACTGCATCAAGTAGAGATGGATCACTGTTCCTCCAATTTAAAAGGAACTCTTAAATATTCCATTAGCTACATTTTTCTGTAATACTGGTATTGACACCAGGGCCTTTGCACTGAGCTACGTCCCCAGCCCAGTTGTTTCACTTTTTATCTCTGAGATGGGTCTCATTAAGTTGCCCAGACTGGGCTCGAACTTACAATCATCCTGCCTCAGCCTCTTAGAGTACTGCTGGGATCACAGGCATGCCCCACCATGCCAGCCACATTTGTTTTTACAGAAAAAAAAATCCTCTTGAATATTCTAGGAAACAAAAAAATGTGTGGTAGTCATGTGGCAGTTCCATGAGAAGAGACATGCTAACTCTGAAGTGCCTCTCCCTGTGCTGCAGGAGCGGCATGGCATTTGTGGCCCGTGTTGGGCAGAGTGGTGCATCAGGTGCCCCTGGATGTGCGTATCTCTTTCCTCTCTGCCACAAACTTGTAGTGGGAGAGACAGAATTTATGGAAAAGCAGCAACTTTCAGGTTTCGGTCCCATCTTGGGTTGCACAGGCCCAGGTGGGGAAATCGCCCCTGCCAGGCGGGCACAAGCTGCTTAGGGAAGAGGTACGCTGGGGCCGGTCCCTGGGGTCGGCCGGGAGTTAGGGTCGCAGAGGCGGGGAAGGGTTCTGCATAGAAGAATAAATGACACAGTTTTAGAGGTGGAAACAGTCAAGGCACATTTGAGAAACAACATAGGGTTTAGTAGGAGGGAAGGGGGTCGAGAGTGTTGGGCTCAGGCGGTGGAGGGCTGTTGGTGCCTTGCTGCAGAGTTGGGCTTCAGCCCTGGAAACCACTGCAGGTTTTGTAGTGAGGGAGCTGCACAACCCACATTCTCACGTCCTCTCTGTAGGGCAGCTCGCTGTGGAGGCACAGAGACAGTTCTGATGGTGTGAATGGGAGGTGATATGGACCCGATCAGCAGTGGGGACACGGAGGACAGGGTGATTTCAAGAGCTGGACCTTAGCTTGTTGCTGCATTCGATATCAAGGCAAAGACAGAGCACAGCCCGGAGCCGGGTCAGAGACGCCGGCTGCTAAGATGCACAGTGTCAGCCTGAGGCCAGCTGGTGTCCACCGCTGCAGGGCAAGGGAGTGAGGCAGAGAAGGAAGGAGGCGGGCTGCACTGTGCTGGGAGAGCTGCACCCGGGGCTGAGCATCCCTGTGTCACCCGGAGGGAAGCACTCAGACCCTCGTGCCGGCTGCCCAGTGACACAGGCTGGCTGACAGAAGAGCACCAGTTACTTCACGGTGTGGTGAATCTAGAGAACCCTCTGCAGTGGTCGCCTGCTCCCCTGAGAGTGCACCACAGGGACACACACGCCCTTTGTCTGGGGGCTGGTCTCTCCACTCCTCAGTGATCCCGAGGCATGGCGTGTGTCCGTAGGCAACTGTGTGGGCCGGCCATGGCACAGCGCTGTAAGCACTGGCTGCACATAAGAATGGCCCACACCCGAAACCCTGCCTGTAGCCAGAGCTGTGTGGTAAGTTCTGCTCGAAGACAAGAGAGTTTGTGGTTCTGGTTTATTATCCTGCCCTTAAAATTTTAAAATTGAAGTTGAGTTTGTGGTGTAGGAGTAACTACAGGGCTGGAAGGCTGGGCTCTAACCCTGATGGAGGGATGACCTCACTAGGCAAATGATTTACTTCTAACAAGTTTCAGTTTCTTTTATACCTTTAGTCATGATGTGTTAGCATATTTGGAATTTTTATTAACTCAGAAATACACCATATTGCTTAATTATTGTTTTTAGACATATGAAATGTAAGTGGTATAAAGAGAAAATTAGTCATAATATGGAGATATTTTCACACTTACACTTTACTTCCTCTCATCCCTTAGTCATAGCAAATGATTAATTTAGATTTCAGTGTAGTTGTTCATGTTTTTTCTCTGTTATCAGGCTGTAGTGTCTTGTGTTTCTAAATTATGATATTAGTTTGACCTTTCAAAGGAGGCGATACTGCTTTCGGGAAAAATGAAACCCTTTTTGTACTCTAGAGAGAGAGTGTGAACTGAACACACCCATCTCTCAGATTCAGCGCAGCGGTGCCCGGCCCCATCCTGTCTCTACACCTACACCCACCCCTCGTCCTGACTGCCTGCCCGCCACACATCTGAAGCTATTCCAGACATCACATCATCTTATTTATTAATATAAAATTGTTTTTAAGAAGACATATACAATAACATTATTACCTTAACAAACTTTCTCAGCATCATTAAATATGCCGTCGGTGTTTATATTTCTCAGTTGACTCATATTGTCTTTTTATTTTGTTTGAACTGGGGTCCAGAGAAGAGCGATTGGTTGATATGTGTTAAGCCCTTCTTCTCTGTAGGTTGTCGCATGTGCTGCCCCCACCCTGGCGGTCTTCTGTCAGGAAATCCAGGTCATTTGTTGCATAGTTGTCTGTAGTCTAAAGTCAGTGGGCTGCATCCTTGTGGTGTCATTTGACATGTTCCTCAGTTCCTTTTGTTTAGTGAAAATTGTCTTTTTTGTGTGTGTGTGTGAAAATTGTCTTTTAAACCTACAGTTTTGATTGGATTATGGTTCGATTATAATCCAGCAAGGCGTGGTCTGTTGCAGGCATAGAGCAAGATTATTCACAAGCATAGGACAAGATTATTTAATACCATACAACAAGGTGGTAGTGTATAATTCTACTAGGGAAAGTTGTTTCTTTTTTGGGATTGCAAAAAAAACCTGGTTCTGTGTTCTCTTCAATTATTAGCTGGAAGGAACACTTTGTAAAAATAAGTGCCCAGGAGTTTGAAGCCAGTCATATATGTGAAACACTCCCTTCTCCCTTTAAAATAAACAAACCCAAACTATCTGCCTTCAAGGGACTTGATTTTAAAAAATCATCACTGGACCAATAAAATTAATTTTTTTAACAATTCATTACCGGGCATGGTGGGGCACACCTGTATGTAATCCCAGGATTTAGGAGGGCTGAGTCAGAAGGATTGCTGAGAGTTCAAGGCCAGCCTGGCTTATACAGCAAGACCCTGTCTCAAAAAAAAAACAAAAAAAAATGTCATTTGACTTGTTTACTTTGTGAACATTCTGATGTGATAAATCTGATCTTATTTACTCTTATTTGGTTAAATTTTTGATTTCATTACACATCAGGTATATATCAAAAAGAGATCAATATCTAAAATAAGCTTAGGAAGTTTTTTCTCATATAAAACCTTCAGATTATATACATTTTACACACATGTAGCCCTGTAGGAATGAGTTTGGGCTGGACATGGTGGTGTACACCTGTAATCCCAGCACTCGGGAGACTGAGGCAGGAGAATCACCGAGAATCACCATGAATTTGAGGCCAGCCTGGGCTACATAGCAAGTTCAAGGCCAGACTGAACTGCATAGCGAGACCCTGTCTCCAAAAAAGGGAACGGTAGTTTGTTTTTTAATGAATGGAAAAGGAACATACTTTATTGTCCACATTGGGAAATGAGAGGGGCATTATTAATAGTTGCCAGGACAAATGGCCATATCCTTTTATTAGTGAGAGGGCCAAGCCTCCTGAGAGATCCTGTCTGTTTTGCTCATAGTTGTGTCTCTGACATAGTAAATATTTGGTGAGTGTTAATAAGTTTGCTAATACTTTTAGGCTTTGTATAGATTTTAAGAGTATCTTAAATTATGTTTGCATTTTTTCAACTTCCTTTCATGGATCTTTGGATCTGAATGCATGCGTTAAGCCGAGCCTGGTGGCATATACCTGTAATCCCAGCACTCGGGAAGCCGAGGCAGGAGAATCACCTTACATTTGAGGCCAGCCTGGCTATATAGCAAGACCCTGTCTCAAAAAAAAGCAATAAATAAGTTCGATCCCTGGCACCACAAAAAAAAAAAAAGCAATATAAAAAATAAATGCAAGTATTAGACATTAGAGCTGGATGAGTTTGATGAATCAATTTGTTTTTTAAATTCATGGTCAGTTGTCTTGCTTACTATAGGAGTAGTACATGTTCATTGTAAGAAAATGAGAAAATCTGGGTAACCTGCTTACTACCACCCCTCACATCCACTTCCCCACAAAGAAAAAAGTCATCTGTTGTCTGGTTGGATTTTGAGGGGGAGGTGGTGTTGGGGATAGAACTCAGGGTCTTGCACTTGCTAGGCAAGCACTATACCACTGAGTTAAATCCCCAGCCCCTGTCCAGTTGGATTTTATCTTCACAAAGAACCAAGTATAGCAGCTATATATGCGATGAGTTTTGTTTTGTTTTTCATGGTACCGAGAATCAGACCCAGAGCCTTGCACATGCTGGGCAAGTGTTCCACTACTGAGCCACACCCTCAGCCCTTTTTGACAATTTTACTTTTAAACAGGGTCTCACTGAATTACCCAGGCTGGCCTCAAATGTATGACCCTCCTGCCTCAGCTTCCCGAGTAGCCAGGATTACAGATGTTCATCTCCATGAATGGAGGAAATGAAGGTCTGTTGGCTGAAAGATGCATCTTTTAGCCGTTCGTGACGAGACTAACATTTATCTGTTGGGGACTTTGTGATTTTCAGAGAATGTCTTTTCCTGAGGCGGCAGGAATGGGGAAGAAGGCAGTGATTCTTTGAACCATGTTTCCATGAACAAACTGTCTTTGATTGCTCTAAGCACCTCTTAGAGATGTTAGTAAAAGCAGTGATAGAAAAGTCACATTAGTATAACCTGGTCTGAAAATTCTTTGGTTATGGAAAGGGAAAGTATATTTAAAGATATTATAATGAAAATTCTTGTTTCTAATTAAAATTTCTCTTCGCCGTAAAGTGTTGGTCCCCAGACCTCCAGGCAACCTGTGTGGTCACATTGGCTGGTTACTTTGGCCATGCCCTGGATTTGGTGTATGACAACAGTTATTTTAAAACAAAAGCAAGCAAGCGAAACATGAAGGATTAACTGATTGCCTCTATTTATAGCACATATATTGCTAAGACTTGAGGTTTTCTTTAGATTAAGAAAATCATTATATAGAAGTCATCTCCCCACATCATGGCTTCCTCCACCCACTCATCTGTCTGCGGGCCTGCGTCTGCTCCCTCCCTCCAGGGCTCGGTGCTTTGCGGCTCATGGATCGTTTTCTAGGCATTTAAAATACAAATGTCTGAAGCGTGTGTTGTCACTGACGTGCAGCGTCCAGGTGGTCCAGAACTCGGGGTGTGGGGCACCGTCCTCCTGCGCGTGCACCAAGCCGCAGCACAGCACAGAGTGGTAATTTGGGAAAAGGTAATTAAAAATTCTACTCAAAGAAAATTTTTATATATTTGAATGTCTTTCATCAGCCTTCCCAGCTTGGGTTATTACTGAGCAATTGCTATGCCAAGAAGCGAATAGCAGAGAATAATTTTCCGTGATGAGGCTTTTCCTCGTGGAGTGGGTGCACGTTGTATAGTTCAGCCTCAAGTTGAATTGGGGCCTCGTCACCAGTAACCAACCGAGCGAGGCCTGTCAGTAGGGTGCGTGTGTGTCCACAAGCGTGCGCCCTTCTTCCCTTAAACCGAGGAGGTGAGGTGTGGTGCAGCGTGAGGCCGTATTGATTTCCCCTCTCTGTTTTACCTGTTATCTGGCATTTAATGAAAAAATCTTGCTCGAAAGTTGCGGCCCTCTTGAGGCAGCAAACGTCACACTCAGAACGAAACTGGGTTACTGCTCCTGCAGCGCGCGGTAGTTTCTGTCAAAAGCTGTTCTGGTCTGAACTTTGAAATTATCCCCTTCGCTTTGAAGTGGTCATATTTTCATTGGGAGTGGTTTTAAAATGTAGAATTTCCCAAAGTGAACCTAAAAATGTTTTAATGTTTTCTAATGTGGTTGCTCTACATAAGCTTATAGAAAGCATATCTCAAGACAGCCTTCTTCTTCAGTAAGACTAAAGGGGAACATGCCTCAGCTTTCAGAAAGTATCACAGCCCCAAAGTGTTTCATGAAGGTATTCAAAATGGTTTTATGTAGATGGGATGTAAATCTCCTTATTCAAAAAAAAATCTGTGTTTAAGTGCCTTAGTATTTTGAGTTTATATTTTAGTTCTGGAATTGTCTTTATAATACAACCAAGAGAAAGTTAAGTACTTTACTATTTGTTATTACTACTTTTGTTTTTTTTTTTTTAAAGTATCCACCTCTTTTCTTTTGGTTGACGTGTTCTGAAGTGTGATGGCGTTTACGGCTGTACCTTTGTCGTACTTCTATATACAGGGGGTGATTGGCATATGCGGTGAATGTTTTAAATTTTTTAAATTTATTACAGTAAAAGACACGCTGTCATTAACCCCATCAAAATGCTCCCCTCACTGGAGCGTCTGCAGGGGCGTGACGGGAACTGCAGGGACGCCGCCTGGTGCCTGGTGCCGTCTGCGGGGAGGCCACGAGTCAGAACATTCCTGCACCTGATTCACCGCCTCTGGCACCCTGCAGCTCCTGGCTCTTCCCCAAAGTCAGAGTGACCACGAACAGTAAACATTTTGAATCAGTGAAGGACGTCAGGGCAGTCACGACGGCACAACCAAAGACTCATGGAAAAGGACGTCCAGAACCGCTTCAGACAGTGGCAAGAACCATGGGATAAGTGTGTTCAAGGTGAGGGGGATTTTGAGGAAGATTCGTGGTAGTGTATCTTTTACTGTAGCAACTTTTTAAAAATTTAAACACATCATTTTTTCAACCACACCTTGTATAAATGTTAAGACCTTAATGGAATAACATCCTACGCTATTCTTCCTATAATGAATCCCAGAATGTGTTTCTGTCACGGAGCTGTCTTGTAGCAGGAGATGGGCCTTCCCTTCAGTGTACACCATGCTCACCTCACATCCATCTTTGAAAACCAAATTCATCCCTGTTTTGGGTTCTCTCCACCTTCAGACCCACAGCTTCCATCCCTTCCTTGGCCCACTAGAGCCCCGCTACTACGTGTGTGGTACAGGCTTGGCTTCTCCCTGGGAGGGGAGGCACTGGAAGGACACAGGGCCTTCGTGTCGAGAAATTATTCAGGTATGAAATCAGTGGTCATTTTTTTTCTGTCTGACTTGTTGTTTAGCAGTATTTGATGCAGGTGTCCAATTCTTTCCAGGCTTTTTTGGGAGGGCTGGTTCTGGGGATTGAACTCAGGGCCTTGTGCTTGCTAGATAAGTGCTCTACCACTGAGCTAAATCCCCAACCCCTTTCCATACATTTTTAAAAATTTGCTTTAATCTCTTGACTCCAGTGCTCCACAGTTTAGTGCTTTTCTTTTACCTCACTGAATTTTTTTGTGTGTATGTGAATTTGTTTTTTATTTGAGACAGAGTCTCAGACTTGCCATCCAGCCAAGTGTAGATGTGCATACCTGTAATCCCAGCACTCAGCAGGCTGATGCAAGGGAATTGCTGCAAGTTTGAGGTCAGTCTGGGCTACATAGCAAGTTCAAGGCCAGCCTGGACTGCATGGCAAGGCCCTGTCTCAGAAAACCAAAAAACAAAGGCAAAACTTGCCGTCTATATTTGGGAAACAGATCATAAATTGAACCCATCATAAATTGAACATATCCTAAGTGAAAACTGGACTTACTGCCCCAAGCTGCTGGACAGCATAGCTGCCGACATAGCGCTGTGGAGGCTGCTCCCCCTCTGTCCAGGCTGCTCACTCCTGGGGGTTTCCGGGCAGGTGCTGGTGTCACACACGCAGCGGCTGTGCTCCTGTGGTGCTCCTGGCCTGCCTCGGCGTTTGCCCTCCTCCTCCAGCCCTCCCACTGCTCTGGGCCCAGCGCAGGTCTCCTGCTCTTCACGAGGCCTTTCGCGGCAAGTCCAGCCCTTACTTTTCATGCCCTTTTCAGTACTCTCATGCCACTTTTTAAAAACTCAACATTTGTGTTATTCAGCAGTGATGACTTATTTTCTGTGTCTATGGTTTTGCTTCTTGACCAGATTTTAAGCTTGTGAAAAGTTACAGTCAATACAATAATTATTCGAAGGAATAAATAAGCAACTGTTTTCTTATATCCGAGTCTAGATACTTTGCATGGAGATGATAGTCAAACTTTGTGAGTGAATGGGGTGTAGGAATTAAAAAGATTTATGTATAAACTCATTTAGCTATAAACTTCACCTTCACAGCAGAAAAGAATTAAAAACGATTTCCCTGTCTGAGGAAACAGGAAGGCCCAGGCACCTGCATGTGAGCGCCATCCAGGAAGCAGCAGTTTTAGCAAATCCCATCCCCGTGCTGTGATGTTCCGGACGCCGCGGGAGCCTTGTGAGCCCCAGCCCAGTGCGGTGAGGGCGGCCACCCAGACCACGGCAGCTGGCCCTTCCGGAGGGTCCCTCGGCCTCTTTGCAGTGACGTTTTGCTCAAAACTGCCTGAGTAGTTGGGTGCTTTTGCCTGTAGTTTTGACATGGGTGACATCATTACCATTCTAATTTCACCTGACCCATTGTGACTTACATCCTTATTTTTTTTTTTTTT
The DNA here is from genome assembly GCA_004026905.1 of Hystrix cristata. Classification (NCBI taxonomy): domain Eukaryota; kingdom Metazoa; phylum Chordata; class Mammalia; order Rodentia; family Hystricidae; genus Hystrix; species Hystrix cristata. Next base: position 34,574 of record PVJO010010493.1, read on the forward strand.
AAGGAACCATTAAAAAAAGGAAAGGTGGCAGGGGTTGGGGATTTAGCTCAGCGGGGTAGAGCACTTGCCTAACAAGCGCAAGGCTCTGAGTTCCATCCCCAGCACAATCCCCCACCAGAATAAAAAGGTGTGAAAAGTAAAGGTGACGATATAGCTGGCAGGACTCTGAGGCTTCAGGGCTTTCTTCCACTTGGCACCCTGCCTTCCCTGCATCGTGATTAAGGTGGAGGACTGGATAGAATCAGCCAAGGAATCGAGCTAAGTGTAGTCACTCCTCCCTCCTCCCCTCCCTAAGAAAGTGTGGTAGACCCATGTAGTTTTTGGAAAAATTCACCTATTCTATGGCCAGCTTTTAGGCTCGGTTCCATTAGGCATCGTATTTATTTCAAGACTACATTCTGTTTCCTTAATCCAGGAGTTCTCAAACAGATTCATAAGCTAATTTTTCAGAGTCAAATGGAAATCATGGTAACACTTTACAGTCTAAACAAGATGCTAGGATTGGCTATTTCAGTTAGTAAAAAAACAAAAAAAATTTGGAAGCATAGCCTAAATACACATTCTTAGGCACAATTTTTTAAAACAATAGGAGAAGTTGGGCAAACACCTGTAATTCCAGCACTGTACAGACTGAGGCAGAAGGATTGCTATGAGTTGAAACCAGGCTGGGCTACATAGTAAGTTCAAGGCCAGCCTGGACTATATGGGGAGACCTCGTCTCAAAAATACAGAAAATAGATAAATGAAAACAGTAGGAGAGAACATGGCAGGGTAGGGTGAGGGCCGAGTATGTCATAGCTCTTAGTGTTGAGAAGCTGGGGATCACCTGTGGCAGTAGGCAGCCCGATGAGTTAGGCAAGAGATTGGTCACAGGCAAGCAGCACAAGTTGCGGAAGATGAGATGTGAGCGGTAGACGGAAGCCCTTAAGTTCATGCTGGGAACACAGAGGGCTGGAAGGTGAGCTTGCTCCCCCGAGACCGTAAGAGATGCGCAGCCCTCCCGGCCCTCTGACTCCCAGCACACAGGACGCCACGTCTGCTGTCTTGCTGTGTCGCTGCTGTCAGAGCCTGGCTTGGGCCTGCCGAGCCTCCCAGTGAGTCAAGAATGCCGTTTTATATAAAATACCATAATTATTTTCATTTCATCTTACTGCTTCAGATCATCCTTGGACTGTTAGTGTTTAGAGAGAGTCTATTTAGTTTTATTTTTATTGGTACATAATTCATATTCGATGATACTTGCCAGTTGTAAAGTGTATAGTTCAGTGGCGTTTAGTGTATTCGATGAGTTGCTCAGTTATCACCAGTGTTTAGTTCCGTAACATTTTCAGTGCCCCACAGAGAGACCTGGAGCTCGTGAGTGGCGCGCCCTGCACCTCCCTGCCCTGCCCAGTGGTGCCTGGTGGGCTTTGTCTGCGGGCGCAGGAGCCTGTGGCGCTGTGGCCTTTATGCGTGGCTTCTCTCACTTCCTGTGGCAGTTCAGGGCTCACCGGTTGCACTGTAGCGTGCCTCACTCCTTTTCATGGCTGCTGACACCCTGTGTGGTTATGCAGTCGTGTTCGGAGCTGCTCACCAGCTGATGCGTTGCTTTCGCTTTTCGACTGTTACGCATAATGCTGCTGTGTACATCTGTGTTTAAGTTTTCATAGGAATGTAGAATCTATTTTCAGATCTCTTGGGTATATGCCAAGAGATTGGAATTCTGGGTCACATGGTAGCTGTGTTAACTTTTTGAAAGTCTGCCAAACTGACATCCTTGCCAACACTTGTGTTTTGTTTGTTTGTCTGTTGGTTTGTTTTGAGGGGTGTTTTTTGAGACAGGGTCTGGTTATGTAGCCCAGGCTGGCCCCGGCTGGCCTCGAACTTGTGGTGATCATTCGGCCTCAGTCTCCCGAGTACGGGGATTACAGATGTGCACCACTACACCCAGCACACCTTTTTATTATATCTGTGCTGGCAGGTACGAAGTGGTGTCTCACTGTGATCTTGATACTACATTTCTTTAGTGACTGACGGACTGAGATAATTTACTGTTCCTCTTGGCTGCTCATGTGTCTTCTTAGGAGAAATATCTACTCAAATCCTTTCTCCAGTTTTTCCGCATTTTATCTTTTTATGGTTGTGTCGTATGAGCTATAGAAATAACTCCAGATATTATATAATATATTCCAGATATTAGACCCTTATCGGCTCGCAATTTATAAATTCTTTCCTATTTTATGTGTGTCTCTACTTTCTTGATAGTGATTTTTGGTATACAAAAGGTATTTTTGTTTTTGTTTTGTTTAGTCAGGGCCTCGCTGTGTAGTTGTTTTGTTTTTTGAGACAAGGTCTTGCTGTGTAACCCAGGCTGGCCTCAAACTCATGGTGACCCCCACCCTGCTGCAGCCACTCAAATGTTGGGATTTTAATTTATTTATTTATTTTGAGACAGGGTCTCACCATATAGTTCAGGCTGGCCTTGAACTCACTCTGTAGCCCAAGCTGGCCTTGAACTTGTGGTGATCCTCCTGCCTCAGCCTCCCGAGTGCTGGCATTGCAGGCATGTGACACTACACCCAGTTGGAATCAGTTTATTGACCACTTCCTTCAAGTCACTTGTCTGCACCTCTTGGGTCATGATTTCCTTCATCTTCTTCCTGATTTGGTAGAACTGTTGCTGAGCATAAGTGGTCTTCCGTATCTGATTGTTGCATTTTAGTAAAACCAACACAGCACACACAAAGCAAGTAGCCAGTAGTCTTGACATCAACATGAGCTTTGGTCGTGGTCTGCCATTTTTCAACCTGGGAACACGTTTTGTCACGGGTTAGCGCCATGCCTGCCCTGGAAGGTAGGCGGCCAGTGTTTGCCCTGAACATCTTCAGCAATTAGCTTGAATTTTCTGCATGTGGCTGCATCATTCTGCAGATCAGTGGACTTCCGAGTGCATCCGATGCAGTTTGGTTCCTTGCCTTCTGGTGGCCAGCATTTCTCCTGCGTTTCTTACAGTGAGCGTGGCTGCTGCCTTCGCACCATCCCAGCCAGCCCTTCTTCCTGGCTCCTTTGTGCCGCATTTCGCAAGGTGCTTGTTCTCGCCTCCCTCAAGGTGCTGCTCAGAGAGCCAAAAGGCTGTCAGTGTAAATTTTGTTTTCCTTAACTCTTACTTTACAGAACAAGTTCGAAGTCCACAGATATATTTAGATTTTATCCATTTGAAAGCTTAATCATTTAGTTGCAAGAAGATGAACTAAAACAATTTAAATTTTGAATCTTTATTTTGTCCAAAGCGATTACTGTGGGAAAAACCTACAAGCAGAGCAGATGGAAAACTGACACACACCATGTGAGTTGACCTGACACAGCCGCGTTCCGGAGGGAGATGCAAGTTCTCTTAGCAGCTAAACGTCGGATGTAGCTGCTTCCTTAAGCACTAGTCTGGGATTTTGTTTTTGTTTCTGCCGTTTCGTACCCTCCCAAACTTAAGGGCTGTGCGTCTGGAGATACCCGCTCACCCGTTGCTCAGCCGGAGTGAGAAGCGGGCGGAAGCCTGCACTCGCTCTGTCCCCGGCCAGCTGCGGCCAGCGGGGCTTGTTCCTGCCCTTCCCCGCAGTTTCTTGTGTGCGCCAGCCCGCCTTCCCCCTCCTCCGTCTGTCCGATTCTGCGCGTCCTTTGGCTCCAGCTCCGTCTCCTCTCCAGGCCTCCGCTCACCGGTCCACCAGCTCGTACACCGTCACCCATGCCGGTGCGTTTCTCTCCCAGACCCTTCAGCAGGCTCCTGTTGCCAGTTCTCTCCCAGCCATTGTGCAGGAGCGTGCCGTGCGGTGGGTGGTGTGTTAAGTCACCTGCTGAAGCGCCGTACTGCTGAGGAGACTCAGGCCGGCAGTCTGGTCCCGGGGTCTGCGCTTTGCGCAGCTTGCTGTGTTTTCCTTCCTACCCCCATCCCGACCATCTGACTGAATTATTACAACCACCACATGTATTTCAGTCAGAGTAGAATTTACGAAGCTTTCCAGCTTCGCACCTTCTTTTCTTAACTCTTGCGTTGCTTTCAGGTCTGTGCACTAGTAAGGTACAGACTGGTGAAATTTAAGGATTGAAGCCGGTCGTGGTGCTACACACCTCGAATCCCTGCACTAGGGAGGCTGAGGCAGGAGGATCGCCACGAGTTTGAGGCCAGCCTGGGCCACATAGTGAGTTCAAGGCCAGCCTGGACTACATAGTGAGACCCTGTCTCAAAAATAAATAAATAAAATTTTTAAATATTGAGCTTTTAATGTGGACGTGAGTTTTAAACTCGGTTAATGGATAGGTTAAATTAAGTATTGCTCTCCTCAGGAACATATTCTTGTAAAAATTAAATAACTGGAATTCAGATGTTTCAAATTATCTTCTAGTCTTTTAGATATGTCAAAGGATTTAGTGTAAAGAAGTTTGTACTTACAGTTTATTATCCTAATTTCTGGCACTGTCTTGCTTTCATAATCTAGTTTTTTCTACTTTAATTTCTTACTTTAAATCAATTCTGTCTTGCCTAATTGTATATGTTTCTTTTTGTAGGTGTCAATGTACCTACATTTATTTAAAAAATGCACTTAAATATAGGTCTACAGTTGTTTGCTGTCATGTAAATTGACCCTTAAAACACAACTTTGGTCATATTTTTCCTTTAAAAGCTTTTGGTGGGAAGGTGGAGGGCCCGGCAGGACTTAGGTCTGAGCCCCAGCACCACCCAAAACAAAAAAGAGAGAGAGACAGCCAAGACCTTGGCGGTGCCGTCCTGCTGCCCTCTTTGCAGTGCACGTGGGCCCAGCTGTCGGGGCACCCGCCACATGGTGGTAACCAGGCTGTCTGCAGCTCTCCTTTCGGCCAGCAAGGTGAAGCAACACAAGCCACGTCTGTTCAGGAGCGTGTGCGACGTTACCTTCAGTGGACACGGCCTCTCCGCCTTTACTCCTGCCCTGCTGCTCTCCAGAGTGTTTCCGAGATGCGTCCTTCATAGCGCTTTCCCAGATGTCACCAATACGTGCGGTTTCTCCCTCTGCTGGATCTTCAGGTTGCCTCATGCTCTGTTGCTCATGTTGACCGTGTAGTAGATGTTAAATAATAATGTGGGCGTCCAAAGATGGTGAAGTTGTCATTTGGCAAACGTGTCACTAATGAAGAGAAAGAAGTCAAGAGCCTTCTGCGGAAGTGGCAGAACTGTGAATGAAGCATCAGTGTTTCTGTCACAACACACGCACACACGCGCGCCCACATACACGCGCGCCACCCTGTGCATCCTTCCTCGAAGTCAGCTTCTGAATAGCAGCTTGCAGATGCGCAGTACTCTCCCTGCAGCTCCCGCCCATCCCTGTGGGCTTCCCCCAAGCCGCTCCTCACGGGTGTTTTTGGGACCTCTGCTTCAGCAGGACCAGGGCGGCAGTGCCAGGATGCCTGGGGCTTCCATCCAGAGGGAGTAGAGGGGCGCAGGAGCCAGGTGACCTGTGGCAAGGTTGCCTTCTGCCTTGTTTTTTGTTTTGTTTGGGGTTTTTCTTTTTGGTGCTGGGGATGGAACTCAGGGCCTGGTGCTTGTGAGGTAGGCACTGTAACCACTGAGCTAAATCCCCAGGCCCAGCCTTCCTCCTTGAAAGGACTGGTCCCAAGGGCATCTTTCAAAGGTACTGGGAAGATGCTTGGGCACTTACTTTAATGGTGAAAACCTGTTGAATTTGTGAAAAATTAACAATTAAAGCTTTTAAGAGAACAAAATTGTTTCCCTGTGAAAAACTAAACTAAGTGCCAGGCGCGGTGACACGTGCCTGTAATCCCAGCACTTGGGAGGATGAAGCAGGAGGATCACCTCGAGTTCAAGGCCAACCTGAGCTACATAGTTCAAGGACAGCTTGGGCTACATAGGGAGACCCTGTTTCAAAAAACAAAAACAAAACAAAACAAACAAAAACTAAACATTTTGAAGATTGTTTTTTCTGTGTTTGGTTTTGTTTGTGGTACTGATGATTGAACTCAGGGCCTTGTGCTTGCTAGGCAAGCACTCTAACCACTGAGCTAAATCCCCAGCCCAACATTTCGAAGATTGTAAACTTATTTTTTAGGCCATTTAGGAAAAAAGTAGCATTGAAACAAAAAGCACAGGGGCTGTGATTTAGGGATTTAGCTCAGTAGTAGAGTGCTTGCGTATCAAGCACAAGGTCCTGAGTTCAATCCCCAGCACCAAAAAAAAAGAAAAAGAAAAATGAAAGCACATTCCAGAAGCTATACTTACTATCTCTTTTACATTGTCTTTTTTTTTTTTTTTTTTTTTTTTTTTATTTGAGGCAGAGTCTTGCTGTGTAGTTCAGGCTGGCCTTGAATTCTAGCCCAAGCTGGTCTCGAGCTCACCACGATCCTCCGGTCTCAGCCTCCCAAGTGCTGAGGTTCATCAGCGTGTACCACCACAACAGGGTTATTTTTTTCTTAAAACTCTATTTTTTCCCAGCAGTTCGTCAAGTTTTTATAGTACCAGATCTTGTTGCTTCTCAATTTACCCATCCCCCCAACATACATACCACTTTTTTTGTCCCCAATTGGCGTACATTAATTATAGGAAGACACAAAGGCACAACCCACTTTATTTTGGAATTTATATTGTGAGATAGTTGAAAATGATTTATAAGAGTAGAAAACTTGTGTTGTTTTATCACCACTAGAGAGCTGAATTTAAACATCTCTAATGAAGTGGGCAGCTCCAGGTGTCAGTGAGGGTTTTTAGTCTCTCTACCTTCAGCTGTCCGAGCTCTGTGCATTCACTTAGAGACTCCTGTAAAAACTAAATGAAGATGATCTCTAATAGTTGCGACTGATACACTGAGCATTAGATAATGGAAAATGGAAGGTCCTGATACCCGTAATGTAGTTTTGGTTTTGTAAAATTATTTCATCATCTTCTTAGGAGATACTTAGAATTTTCTGGAAAGAGGAAAAGGAAGATTATCACCACAACTCAAGCAAGGCGCAGGTGCCCACATAAGTTAGGAAAGTAAAACGTGGGCAGGGCGCCCGAGGGCCCAGGGTGGGCCCGGGCCACGTGTGTGCTGCGACGGCGATGCGGATGGCTCTGAGTCTCCGGGTGAGCAGTGTGCAGGCGTCACTCCTGGGTTCCCGTGGGGACACGCTGTGCGCTTGTCAACTAAAACAGAGCAGAGGTCCTTAATAAGAATTGTTTAAAAAAGGATAACCTTATTTGTTATTATCAGCTAGCTTACGAAAGGAATTCCTTTGTGAATTCAGCTCTTTGTATTTCTGATTTTTGACCTTGCGTGTAGTGATTCTACTGGGACCTTAGCACATGTGTGAGGAATTCCTGCATGTGCACACATGTGCACACACCGGATGCCACCTGCTGCTATGTGGTAGCAGCGTGCCATCCGTGTCGGCTCGGGCCTGAGCAAGGAAGGGTTTCCTTCGCACCTCCTGTCACAGGCAGGGGCCGTGCTTTCGTCCTTGCTTGGTGATGCTAACTGACGGAGCAAGCGTATCGTTGGACATTAGCAGTTAAACACAGCAGCCAGAAGTACTCGCTTAGCTTCAAGCACGATGGCCAGAACTAGTCATGTAGCCCACGTGCTTTCGCAGTCGGGCAGCACATGCTGTCTGTGCCAGGGTTGCAGAGAGCGGGGTGGGAGGGACTTGCCAGACAGCGTGCCTGTTACCATCCTCCGTTTTGCTTGTCAGACGTTTTGGTCTCCTCTCCCGTAAAGGCAGAAGACACCCCCTTCCGCCCCAAGGTGAGGCGCTCACAGTCTTGGTTCACAGCGCGTAGCTCACCCGCGCGGGACCCCAGGTGATGCAGGAGGCGGGGGTGGGAGGTGGTTCTCTCCCCACTCCAGGCTTGAGAGAGAAACTGACAAGTGACTCTCTGCCTCCAGCGTAACAGTCCAGCAGTGAGCAGGGACAACCTAGAAGGGAGTGGGAAGAGGTCTACAACAAATTCTGAAACCCTCGAGGAGCAGCGTGCCGGCCCTGGCCTGCGGCGGGCAGGCTGTTCCCTCAGCTGTCCTGGTCCGATCCTGGCTTCGGCCTCTGGGCTGGCTCCTCCTGCTGTCCTCCTGCTCCTCCTCTTCCTCCAGAGCAAAGGTGTGTTTTGCCACAGTGTCACGTATGCCCCCCAAAAGCCTCACATTCTGCTAAATTGAGCCATAATTTCCTTCTTTATAAAGACAAAAAGTACACACATATCTACTTAAATGTCAAGTAAAACATGGTGGCGTTTTATCACCATTCCTTTCTGAAATTACACTAAAGTGAAAGTACAATAATTTTAAATAAGAAATCCGTAAGGTCAAAGAAAATGGGAGAGAAACTGTAGTAACAAAGAAATGAGAAATATTTGTCAACTCTGCATAGTCATTATAAGTATTAAATACTGATTTTTAGAAAGTTTGATACAACTGCTTTGGGAGGATGAGGGAGAGAGCTAAGAGCAATAAGACAACTCCACTGTAAAACAGGAGGTGATATGTGAAACGAAGAAAAAAGTCAAGAAATAGAAATATATTCATGTAGAAAAATCGAAATGAATACCAGGAGGAATCAGCTAAAATGGCATTAATATCTCTGGGGAATGGGCCTCAATTGAAGTAGGGCCAATGTATCTGACTTGTAAAACTCTTGGTGCTTTTTTTAATGATTGATTTTAAAAAGTTTAAAAACCAACCCCAAAGTTTTATAGTGAGTGTTAAGTAAGAATCATGAATAATAAGAGTGTTTACAGTTCTGTGCACATACCAAACACTCAGTGGCCACCAGTCTCCTCCCCTCCGATCCGCCAGGCAGGGCCTGTGTGTTCAGCGGTGTCTGACGAGTCCGCGTTGGGTGGTTGGCTAAACAGCACCGTGAGGCGTGTCACCAAGCAAACCGTGTGCCTTTCTAATCTTATTTTTTTTTTAAATGGATGGTTTTATTTTTCTTGGAACCGTATCAGTGTGATGGTTACTGTTTCTGAGAATTCAGCTTTCTGTGCAACTGACAAGTGAAAAATCACCCAGTTATCGAGTAGATCCAGTGAGACACGCACACAGCAAGTGTTCGAATACTCGACAACTTTGTAGTTACTTTAATAAGCCTGAAAACAATCCTATCCTGTCCCCAGCTTACAAATTAGCTAAGGCCGGGGACGTTTGCGTCCTCTTCTGTTGTCATGCCAGCCCGCTGCTGTATTTCCACGCGGCCACGGTGCCTGTCCCGCCGCCACCCGTGCTCTGTGGGCTGCTGCCGTGGGGGCTGTGGCCCGTGTGCTGGGAGCAGGGCTACCTGGACGAAGCTCTGGAGGGTCTCAGGACATGTCGTGTAACTGGGCTGTAAATGCCTCGTGGACAGAGACCTTCAATTCGGCCGTCTCAGTGTAGCATGTGAGATGATGAACACCGTGTAGTACTACGTATTGATTCCTTCATCAGAAGCGTAATGTGTGCCGGGCGCTGTGCTAAGCCTGAGGCTGTCCGTGGCACTTGCTGTCCTAGAATTTCTATCTTAACAGAGAATGTTTGTGAATTCACACAATCCAGGAAAGTAACGGCCGGCCACGTCACTGCAGCGGTGCGGTGTACCATGTAGGTGAGCTTAGTGACCCTCAGCTCTGTTTGTTGTGACCGAGTGCCCCTGCGACTAATGTCTGCCACAGTCAGGAGGTGGCGGTGTCTGACTTGTCCTCTTCCTTTCTCTTTGCAGATAAGATGCTCCAAGTCCCCTGCACTTCTCTTCGGAAGAAAGTCCCTAGTGTCGCATTCTTGCTGTGACATCAACCATTCGGGCTTATGCTGTGGTGCTGTGACACTGGAAGAATCGCACACGGGTTCTGGCCACACCTGTTTGTCACTGAGGAATTCTGTGTGGATGGGAAAAGAGTTGAGTCTTAAAAATCATCTTGTTTGAAAGCTGTTTCTGTAGAGTCTGAACTGCTTAACAGATTGGGCCACTTACCAGTGAGCCACCCGGCCAGTTCTTATCAGGAACTGGTTGAAAACTGTGCTGTGCATGTAGCAGGGATGGCACAGGAAGAGAGCCGGCACGGCCAAGTGCCATCCACCTTTTACCATGGTGCCAACCAGGAACTCGACCTGTCCGCCAAAGTGTACAAAAGGGAATCCGGAAGTCCCTATTCTGTGCTAGTGGACACCAAGATGAGCAAGCCGCATCTCCATGAGACAGAGGAACAGCCGTATTTCAGGGAGACAAGAGCGGCGTCTGAGGTGCACGCCGTCAAAGAAGACCAGGAGAATTCTGATGCCACGGAGGAAGAGGAGGAGGAGGAGGAGGAGGAGGAGGTCTCTTACAAAAGGGAGCAGATCATAGTGGAGGTAAACCTTAATAATCAAACATTAAATGTGTCTAAAGGGGAAAAGGGTGTCTCTTCTCAGTCCAAAGAGACTCCTGTGCTTAAGACGAGCAGTGAGGAGGAAGAGGAAGAGAGTGAGCAAGAGGCCACAGATGACAGCAACGATTATGGAGAGAATGAAAGGCAGAAGAAGAAGGAGAAGATAGCGGAGACAGTCAGCGTCACCCAAAGGCGGACGCGGAGAGCTGCCTCTGCTGCCGCAGCTGCCACTTGCCCTTCTCCCAGAACTACGAGAGGGCGTAGGAAGAGTGTAGAGCCACCTAAGCGTAAGAAGCGGGCTGCCAGAGAGCCCAAGGCGCCAGTCCAGAAAGCTAAGTGCGAAGAGAAAGAGACTCTGGCCTGTGAGAAGTGCCCCAGGGTGTTTAATACTCGCTGGTACCTGGAGAAGCACATGAACGTTACTCACAGGCGCATGCAGATCTGTGATAAGTGTGGCAAGAAGTTTGTCCTGGAAAGTGAGCTGTCCCTTCACCAGCAAACAGACTGTGAAAAAAACATCCAGGTAGGTCTCACCACTGAGAGGGCAAACATTCCAGGACAGAGCCTGGCTGTTGAGAGTCATCTGGTTCTGCCCAAGAGAATAAACGCACTAGAGGCTGAAGGGACAGAGTTCACCAGTTTGTCCTTTTTAGAAGCTCCTGCCTGGTCTTTCTAAAACCAAGGCTTCCCCCGGTACTCAGGGGCGTTGTGTGTGCAGCGATTGACGCTGGACTAGTGGGAGCCCGGGTGCACTGGAAGGGGGACCTGGTAGAGCCGACTGACTGGGACGTAAGGTCAGAGCAACTTCGCGCTGAGCCTCGCTGTTGTAGGACGCTTGATAGAGCTCGTTCTGGCATCTTGTGGCGAGGTGGGAGACCCCGAGCGAAAGGCAGGAGTAGAGGAAGGCCCCTTTCTGTTTAAAAGGATGCCAGAGTCTAGTGCAGCTGATGGGGACAAAGCCATAAGGACTCAGACCGGTGGAAATGGAAGATCTCCAGGAGTGAGTGTGCTTTTACCAGTGGAGAGATGACTACACTAAATTTGTCAAGAGGCTGAGCCCGAGGGAATATGCAGACGGTAAACAGAGGCCGGGCTGAGTGAGGATGTTGCCCAAGGGCAGTAGGGTGGCCTGTGCTCCCCCGCAGTTGTAAGGTGACAGAGCCGGGCGGTGCAAGCAGGCCGCTGTGCTGAAGGCCTGCCTGGGCTGGGGTGAGCTGCGTGCCAGGGCGCGTCGTGCCGAGGGGATTGCGGCTCGGGGGGTGCGTGTGCGTTTGCCCGTTACTGAGGTCCACAGGAGGTAAGTCTGTTGGCGTCCTTGTAAGATATGTACAGTGGAAGTATTTTGTATCATATTTAACCTTCTCTTAAAGGACAATCGTCTTACTTTGGTTTTTTGGAGTGTTGTTAATATTGATGGTTACTTTTAATTTTTGTTTTTCTGTTGTTTTTAATCAACCACTGAGATCATTGCCATGCTTTGAAGAGATTCTTTAAAAAGCTATAAATTGCGTTTGTTAAAGATGCACTGATTTGACTTACCGACTGTGACTTGAGCTCGCCACACCGGGTAAATAAAGAAGACCGAGTCACAGCACCCTTATCCTGTGGCAGCTGCCAGCGCCCCTCCTGGCTGGGTGGGTTGGCCGTGGATGTGCAGGCCAGTGGTAGGGTGGCGCAGTGCTGCACCCTAGGGGCCACATTTGGAGTCCGTGTGACTCAGTACTGAAAAGGGGTGCCTGATCTTTATCCATATATAGGGTGGTTTTTTTAACTTAAATTTGCACCAGGTTATAGAAAACATTTAACAGACCCTTTTTTCTGGCCTATTCACCATTCCTACTCCCGTGTTTAAACTTGTGTTTATGTTTTGTGGATTCTGCTAAGTGAACTCCTGTCACACTCCTGAAGAATGCTGGGCTTCATTCTGCTGACCTGGTAACAAGCAGAGAGTAAAGCCCTGCCTTGCAGCATGGCTGTGGGAACAGCTGGTCCCTCTCTAGAGCCTGCATGCAGCCCAGACAACCTGTTGCTGGCCTCAAGGTCTCTCTCTCTGAAGTGACAGCCATGTCTGGAGACCTCGATCCACAGAGCATACTGACTGCTTCCCTTGCATATCAGAGTCTGACGGTTACCAAGAACTTTTTGGTATTGTTTTGTTTTAACCAGAAATATTTTATTTTGATACACTCTTTGCCTTATTTTCCAGGCAGTTAATGATTCATAGTATAAGGGACTGCAGTGTGACCTGTAGTTCTGTAGATGCTGGAAGGAAGATCTGGGCCAGGCTGTGGGGTAAAAAGGAGAGCGGAGCTAACTGTTTAGAGGTTGTGTTACCTTCTGCCAGAGGGGAGTGTTTACAGGAAGGAGTAAATGAAATTTGAGAGCACATAATAAAACCCCAATCGTGGGTTAACGACGGGCTCCAGATGCATTTTCTAAGGTGTAAAAACTTCCTACTCCTGCAGATCTATGACCATTACTATCTATTGTTCTATCTTGCCTTTGCTTGTGTCATTTAAAATTAGTTTGTGCTCTGGTCAACACCTATTAATTGCATGGTGACCCTTGTGTAGGAGACGTGGCACTTGATAACCCGTGTATTAAACGAACTTGAAGGTTCTTTTCCATCTGAACGATACTAATGTGATCTTAGCAGTCAATTCTTTGATATTAGTGGGACTTCCCACCACTTCTTGGCTTAGTTTTTGCCATTGTTTTCATACTCCCGAAGGGTCTGTAGAAGAGGCATCTTGGAAACTAGAGCTCACACACGTTGGTGTTGGAATCTGGCCTCATGGAGGAATAGCGCTGGTCAGATTCTGGCCCTTTGCATGAATCTAACGTGCACCCTTTGCATCTGCCAGAAGGTCAGGACAGCCTTCTCCAGGCCCCAGTAAATAAAGCCTATTTCTGTTTATCCTGCTCAGTGTGTTTCCTGTAACAAATCATTCAAGAAACTCTGGTCCCTTCATGAACATATCAAAATTGTACACGGTTATGCAGAAAAGAAGTTTGCCTGTGAAATTTGTGAGAAGAAGTTCTATACCATGGCTCACGTGCGGAAACACATGGTTGGTAAGTTTTTCCTGCTGCTTTTCTGCCACCTGTAACTGCCCCTTTCTTCTGTGCACCTTAGCACTGGACGGGGCAGGACGGGGCAGGACGTGAGGCGCAGTCTTGCCACGTCGGGACTGAGTGCAGCGTGTTGTCGGAGTCCGCCAGATGGCCTAGTCTCCCACACCCAGATTTCTTCCCCACATGTCATTTATTTTCCCCCTCCCAACATTACTCTTAAAGTATAAAAAACCTCCCTACAACCTGACGTCTGTCTGTTCCAGTGTGAGCTTTCTGGTGGAGGTGTTTTGAGTGCAGGTGTGTTCTGTGTTGCAGCACACACGAAAGACATGCCATTCACGTGCGAGACCTGCGGGAAGTCCTTCAAACGCAGCATGTCGCTCAAGGTGCACTCCCTGCAGCACTCGGGGGAGAAGCCCTTCAGGTGCGAGGTAAGGAGCCTGCTCGGCTGGGCTGGGCTGCCGCCGTGCAGGGGCGCAGGGGTGCAGGGCACGGCGCCGGCTCCCCCGCGACCCTCGCTGAGCCTGGCGTGTGCCCTCGCTCTCGGGAGAGCGGCCCCATCTCACCATGGCCGGCTCTCTGAGGGTAGCTTGGGAGCAGCACGTAATGACTTACTCTTCCTTCCTCGGTCAGAGAAGTCGAGTGTGCGCTGGTGATAGTTATGGGAGGAAATTTCCCTTTTACTCATAACCCGGCTGCAGAAACAGCCCACGCAGCAGGTTCTGTTTGGGGCGTGACAGACGCACGGCACAGACGCACGGCAGAGACCCTTGGGGCAGGCGCCGGTGAGGCGTCTGTGCTCGGCACCCAGCCCCGCCACTGTGTCCCCTGCAGAACTGTGATGAGCGGTTCCAGTACAAGTACCAGCTGCGCTCCCACATGAGCATCCACATCGGGCACAAGCAGTTCATGTGCCAGTGGTGCGGCAAGGACTTCAACATGAAGCAATACTTCGACGAGCACATGAAGACACACACTGGTAAGGCCCTCGGGGCGCACAGACGCATCTTGCCAACGACCTTCCGGGGCTCTGCTGTTAAAACCTAAGTCCCAAATTATACCTTAAATATACCTTATAGAAGACTACAGATTTTTGTTTGTTTGTTTGTTTTTTTGTGGTGCTGGGGATCGAACTCAGGCCCTTGTGCTTGCAAGGCAAGCACTCTAATCACTGAGCTAAATCCCCAGCCCCTAGACTACAGATTTTTAAAGCTGAAAAATTGAGCCTTCATGCCTTCCCTGTGAGAAGGGTTGTCTGTGAATGCCTTCTAACTGTGGCTTCTTTACGAGAGTGGGTTCTCTCTTGGGTCCAGGAATCTTGAAATCTTGTTTTGTATATATGCATTCATTATTTTTCTGAGCTTCTGGGCCTTCTAAAGATGGAGGATGCTGGTTTAGATAGACTCTCTAGAGTGCTTGCCTAGTGGGTGCAGGCCCTGAGTGTGATCCCCAGTACCCCGCACCCCAAAAAAAAGACTCTCAGTGTTCTTAAAGTTTGTTTTGCTGGGCGTGGTGGCGCACATCTGTAATCCCAGCACTCGGGAGGCTGAGACAAGAGGATCGCCGTGAGTTTGAGGCCAACCTGAGCTATATAGTGAGATCCTATCTCAAATAAAATAAAGTTTCTTTTGATTGGATTTGATTTACCAAAACGCACAGCTTTCAGGAACAGTACGTTAACCAGGGTGTGTTTTCAGGGGTGTGTACTCTGTGGCACGGATCTCAGTCCTGTAGCCATCTGATTACCCGGCTGTCAGATCGGCTGAGTGGGTAGCTCCCCCAGAAACCCTGGCACTGTGCCACAGTCTGCACTTGATCTTCTGGGATTCACTGTGCCTGCACAAACTGAACACCACGAACCCTTTTTAGGTCTCTAAGTCAAACCTAATTGTAGGAGTCTTGGTGTACAGAGTAGCAGTTAGAAGGAAGCATAGGGGGTCATCTTGCTTACCCTGCTGTTCTTGCTTAACTAATGGTGAGGAAATTCCACCCGTGGCTGGATCTGTTTGTTCCCATTGCTCTGCTGAAGTCCGAAGAAAGGTGCCTGCCGGTAGCTTCTGCCTCGTGCAGAGCAGAGCACACTGAGTTTTCTCACGAGGCGAGGTGAGAAGTGAGGAGGGGTTTAATTAGCTGTGTTAGGGCTAGAAGGAGCCATAGCTCTGAAGACACACGTCCAAGGAGAGCAGCGTCTAGTAGAGTATCTAGAGGTTTCTCCTCTCATAATCTGGCAGCCCATGGATAGCTCTTCGTTCTCATTGAGTCTTTGTAGAATCAAGGTTTTTGTTGTTACTTGGCAGGAAACTATAGAACTAGATACGTGTTTTTTTTGTTTTTTGTTTTTGTTTTGTTTTTTGAGACAGGGTCTCACTGTATTCCAGGCTGGCCTTGAACTGGCCTCGAACTCAAGAGATCCTCCTGCCTCAGCCTCCCGAGTGCTGGGTTGACAGGTGTGTACCACCACACACAGCTCTTCTGATTCTTAGTACACATACAGCCAGGCATAGTGGCATGTGTCTGTTATCCCAGCACTCAGGAGGCTGAGGCAGGAGGATCACTACAAGTTCCAGCCCAGCCTCAGCTACATAGAGTGTTTAAGGCCAACCTGGAGAATATAGCAAGCCTCTGTCTCAAAAAACCAAAAACCAAAACAAACAACCCCACCATGTACAGATAATAGGTACTCTACATAAATGTTTATGTATCATCTAGATAGTAATAAGGGCCAAGAGTGCAGTTCACTGAGAGAGCATATGCTTTGCGTGCGTGAGGCCCTGGGCTCGACCCCCACACCAAAAAATAAAATGCACTTTGGTCTTTATACTCTACTGTAACCTGTTCTTCATCTTATTCTAGTGTGTCATTATCAGCGATAGCGTTTAAGTGCCTGTTTAAGTCTTATTTTGAGGAAGAATTTTTTTTAGTAACTTTGCTGTAATAGTAGCTATCATTATGCACATATATGCCAGGTGTTAAGGACCTTGCATACATTATCTCATTTAACTGATAAAGTTTCACAACAATCCTATAGAATAAAGGATCTTTTCTTTATTTAGCCAGTTCCCTATTGAGCATTTGGCTTATTTCTGTCTTCAGTTTTTCTACTGTTACAAATATTGCTGCGATAACTCTTTGGCTAACACATCCATGGTTATTTACTCAGGATAAACCTCTGGAAGGGGGATTATTAGGGCAAAGAGATGCACACATTTTTAAGAGTTGGTGGACTGCAAAATAGCCCTCCTCGTACACTCCCACTAGCTGCCTAAAAAGCCCTATTTCCCCAACCCTCTTTAGTAGTAAATATGTGTTTGCTGATTTGATAGGTAAGATGTGGTTTCTTCTTATTAATTTTTACATGTGCTTATCAGTATATTTTCTTTTCTGAATTGCTTCTGCCTTTCTTTTTTCTTTTAGTTTTTTTTTTTGTTTGTTTTTTGTTTTTGTTTTTGTCTTTTGGTACTGGGGATTGAACTGAGGGCCTTGGGCTTGCTAGGCAAGCACTCTTACCACTAAGCTAAATCCCCAACCCCTTTCTTTCAGTTTTTTTGAGACAGAGTCTTACTGTGTAGCCTGGCCTGGCTTTGAACTCACTATGTGGTCCAGGCTGGCCTTGAACTCCCAGTGATCCTCCTGCCTCAGCCTCCTGAGTGCTGGGGTTACAGGTGTGCTCCACCGTGCCCAGCTTGTTTCTGCCTTTTCTGTGTCCATCTTTCCATTGCATTGCTTGACTTTTTTTTATTGTTTATAAAAGTTCTTCATATATTGAATACACTGGACCTTGTTTAACACCGGTACTGAAATGCTTCCCCCTAGTCTGTCATCTGCCATTTAACATTGTCTGTGATACTTACATGGGGAAAGCAGCTGGGTGGTGGATTCAGACATGGCTGGCTCCACCTCTCCACTCACTAGCGGACCTGCACAGTGTCTGGAAGCCTCTGGTTTCTTGATATGAAGAAGGATAGTAGAAGGCCAGGCGTGGTGGCACCCATTGTAATCCTAGCACTCAGGAGGCTGAGGCAGGAGGATCACCATGAGTTCAAGGCCATCCTAAACTCATAGTGAGACTCTGTCCTAAAAACAACAAAAAAAAGACGGTTGTATCTGAGAGGGTCCAGGAAAAGGGATGACTTAGAGAAGAAAAGCAGGGAGTCACACTGAGAGATGATAGTGTGTTCAGGCCACCGAGGGGCTCCTGGGAATTGTGGCATGGTGCCGAGTGCCTGGGGACACAAAGATGGAGCCTGGTTTCTGCCTCCCAGAACCCACGGCTTGTGAATGTCAATGGTGATGACGACAGACGTTGTAATGATGCCGAGAGTGTGTCGAGTGCCCTCCACGGCACCTGTGTTTCGTGCCACAGCAGCCTAGTAGGTGATGACCTGCAGTTTAGATGAGGAGACCGAGGCCCAGAGATGCCCGGACCTGTGCAGGGCAGTTAGACTGCAGCCCAGGCTGCGATGCTGATCTCCCCTTGACACACCACCCGCGAGGCGGAGGGCGGTAGAGGACGCCTGGAGTGTGAGCCGCCCTCGGGACTCGCCGGTCCCCAGGGCTGCTGATGTCATAAAAAGAAAGTGCGGCGGGGTGGCCGCCCGGGGCTCACTCGCCTCTTGCGTGCCGCCCGCAGGAGAGAAGCCCTTCATCTGCGAGATCTGCGGCAAGAGCTTCACCAGCCGGCCCAACATGAAGCGGCACCGGCGCACGCACACCGGCGAGAAGCCCTACCCGTGCGACGTGTGCGGCCAGCGCTTCCGCTTCTCCAACATGCTCAAGGCGCACAAGGAGAAGTGCTTCCGCGTGACCAGCCCGGTGACCGCGCCCGCCCCGCCCGCCTCGTCCCCGGCCGCGCCCGGCCCCGGGCCCGCCGCCGTGAGCCCGCCCGCCGCGCCCGCCAGCCTGAGCCCGGTGAGCGCGCTCCCGCCCAGGCCCCTCCCGCACCCCTTCTCGCACCTGCACCTGCACGCGCACCCGCACCACCCGCACCACCTGCCCATCCCCCCGGTGCCCCACCTGCCGCCGCCGCCCGCGCTCTTCAAGAGCGAGCCGCTGAACCACCGCGGCCAGGGCGAGGACGGCTTCCTGCGGCACCTGGCCGAGAAGAACGGCGCCGCGGCACAGCACCACTAGCCTCGGCCAGGGAGAGGGAGCCAGCGGGGCGCCCTCCAGCCTGCGGGACTGTTCTCGAAACCAGGGGAACCACCGAACTGAAGCCCGATTTGCTTGCATTTTCTGATGACTTTTATACATTTCAAATACTCCAACTTACGGGATTTTATAATTTCATATCAGCTGATGAGGTATGCTTGCTTTTATATCCTGGACTTCTCCTCAAAGAGGAGAAGTTTGGTTCCTTTGTACTAATCGGGAAGGCTGTGAGATTAATCCAGAGCATTAATTGTATCACTGTGTATGTAATGAATTATTTTCAGCCCGCGGTGCTGGCTGCAGGGGAGCTGGCCCGCTTCACAGTATATCAAGCATTATAGAGAAAGACGGAAAGTTTCTTCTTCGTGTAGCTCTCCTAACGCACTCTTTATTTTACTACAGAAATTATTTTAGAGTTTTTGTATAAACTTCTTTAGTAGTCTGTTTCTAAAATGAAATGTATTTCAATAAGCGGTGTAATTTTTCAGTGTAGCTGAACCTATGTTGTAAAATAGAAAAAAATTTTTATAATCATCAAAATGTGATTCTTAAAGATGCATATAACTTCTATAATTCAAAGTTATTCTTACACCCGTACAACTCAAAGGTGCTTTAGAGACTGGCTGTGCCCGAGAGGGTCACCGGCCCGGAGACGCAGGAACGCGGTTCTGCCGGAGCAGGTGTGTGTCACCTGTGCTTGGCGGGGGTGAGCTCGCTGACCCTCAGACGCCTGCCGGGCAGCCTCGCTGCCCTGCCGGGCCTCCGTGTCCCTCGGGGCTCCCTTCCGGAGGGCGCCAAGAGGTCTGCAGGATGCTGGGCCTGTCCAGGCTGGTCACCTACGGCGGGCTCGGTTTGGAAACTTGAGTGAGGTTCACAGTCAGGAGAAGGAAGTCCAGAAGTGGGACTTGTTTCCCCTCAGTCACATCTGTTTCTCACTTCCCCTGGGAACTGTGCTCATGTTTCACCGTTCTGGGAACGAAATCGGAGTCTTTCGTGTTGAGGTTGCTTTATTTTTCTAGCATTGTTATGAGAAGCTAAAATGGTAAACCGAAATCTCAAGCATGATTTGCTGGTAGTGGCTGAGAAGTCTGGATGAGAAGACAAACTGGGTATGAGTTTGGCAATGTCCGACGTCCCAAACGCTGAGCGATTTTAACAGTTTAAATTGTAGCAGGGGCCACGCGTGCGTCTTGCTGTGCTGCGGGTAACCGTGCCAGGGCACGCCGTGGGAGAGGTGAGCAGCACCGGGTGTGCCTCGGGCAGTGGGCCCGGTGCAGGGCAGGCGGGACGGGGGCGGACAACGGGCGGCGTCCGCTGACCGCACCTGCCAGAGCTCAGCAGTGTCCCGGGCTCGGGCTTCATCTCAGAGTTCCGGTAGGTCCTTCTCCCTCAACCACCCTCTATTTTAAACCTTGAAGTTCCTTCATTACTCTTCCCTCGGGTTCTTAAATCATTGCCTGGCTTTTATTTATTTTTAATATTAAATGTGCAGATAGGCGTCAAGCACTTTTCCAGCCGATTAGCTCTGGCAGCAGGGAAGATGGAACCCTTTCCACTGAGCTTAGGCCCCTATTTTTATATCCTGTTAGCTTTTTGGTTTAAAGATTCCAAGTTTTCTCCTTCTGATTTTGCCTTTGTCTTCTATAATGCATAGGAAAATACTGCAGGAGACAGAAAAGTAAGTGTCCCAAGACATATTTTTCTTCTTGTTTTTGGATGTAAGTTTTAAAGAGCACTGTTTTTAACATTGGTGTACATTGAGCCCTGGCTTCCCCAGCCGATAAGGAAGTTAATTCCTTGCTGTGACTGTTACAACTTTAGTGGCTGTCCCGCCGCCACCGTCCTTTGCATTCCAGGACAAGTTCGTAAAGCCGCACTTTCATGTAGACATAGCATCGCTTCGCGCTCAAGCCTCATACTAAAACAACTGTTCTTGCAAAGGCATGCGTGCTCGCTTAGCTCATTGGTTATACTTTATTTGTTCTAAATATATTTACAGCATTGAACAGCAATTTTGAATTCTAGACTTGAGATCTTTGAATCAACCATTTCATGAGGTGTATTATGATTATACCCTGCAAAATTCAGGTTGGATTTTTCATTCAAAGTACCTATAACCGTAAGAAAATAGCTGCCACCCAGGAAAACTAGCAGTAAGCAAATAACTCACCATCCTTACCAGAAGCAAAAAAAAAAATTAGCATTGTCATACAGTGTGATTCTTAGTGAAATGCATTGTGGAACAATCTGGAAACTTCCAGGTGTGTTTTCCTGGCTCAGTCTACCTTCCCCGACGGGATCCGTGATCTTCAGGAAGATGGCTCCTCCTCAGTGTCACAGGCCTGCAGGAGAGTCCTGACTGAGGCCCCACCCAGCAGGACTGCAGGGTGCCGCCTCGCGGGTGCGCCCGTCAGGTCTGGTGCACAAGGCGCAGACTGGGGATGGCAGGCGAGGTGCCCTGCTAAGGGGGGTCGCACCATGCCGCCTTCTCTCCCGCATCTGCCGCAGCGCCCGCCAATCCCCCAGAGCCTGCTTCCTGCTCACCTGGTCCTGAAGAGCCCGGGAGAGGTGGCGTTCTCGGCCCTCATCTGTCCTTCGGTCTTTCAAAGGCAGTACAGGCCGCGCTGCAGCGTCGCGCGGATGGCCGGCCGAGGCTGCCTTTCCTGACACATTCCACGTTGTCTTCAAGGGCCGGGTGGTCGCAGGGCTCACGGGTTTGAGGAAAGTTCGCCAAGGGCTGTTCTGAGTGCCGTTGCATTTCTGGTGGTTGGTTGGTTTTTGCATTCTCTATCCTTTTTTTCGTAGATTTATCATTCAAATATAAACTCCTTTTTAGCCTTAAAAAAGCTGCCACTTTCTCAAATTGAGTCAGGCTCATAGTGAGGTTTTTAGATCCGAACAACAACAAAAAAAGATGATCAGTTTAAAGTGTGTGGCTTCATTTCTACATACATTTATGATTTCATTCTCATTTTCAGCAAATGAGGAGTCTCTGCATAAAACTTTACTGTAGTTCCAAGACCTTCCATGTACGTGTGTATCTGCCGTGTCCATGAACGGTCCCGGGTTGATGGCTGAGCACGGAGATTCCATAGCTGCACCTTCTTTTCTTAAAACGACTTTGTTATTATGGTCAGAACTCTCCCTAAAGTTCGTCCCTAGCACACTAACTGAAGACAGAATGCTCTGAAGAGATACTAATAAAAGTTTTTGGAGTTTTTTTGTTTTTATTTTTATTGACTGGCTATGTGTAGTTTCATTTTGATTTTACTGGCAGTTTTAAATTTTGAGAATATGAAGCAGAGATAGAAATTCATTGCAGCTGGGGATTTAGCTCAGTGATTAGAGTGTTTGCCTTGTAAGCACAAGGGCCTGAGTTCGGTCCCCGGCACCACCAAAAAAAAAAAAAAAAAAAAGAAATTCATTGCAGACATATGTATACACTTAACCCATCTTGCAGATTTCAGTTATAAAATACAGTATGGTATGTGGATTTTTATGTTAAAAAAAAAAAGCAAGCCTAAAACTAAAGATGAACCCTTCTGTTTGAGCTACTGTATGGAAAAGACACTTCTTAGTGCATTGATGACCCACGTGATGAATATTCAGATGCTGTTCCAAACTGTTTGGAAAGTATTTAATGAAAAAGGGGATGTTACATTTAAGCATTGTATCAGCTGCTTTTTTAAAAATCGGCTCACCTGGAATTCTGTAACGTTGAGCAAGTAAGCATCAAGTTTTAATTTTCTTTAGTCTAAACCAAGATAAGAAATTTCCCAAAAGGTCTTTTTTTCTTCCAGGAAGGAAAGGTCATAGCCACTAGAGACAGTGGCATTATTATGCAATAAGCACCCTGCTGCCCTGCTTTTCCACCTGCAGTGGCGACCCTGCAGCCTTGGACACTACCTCGAATACGCGGACCAGAGGGCCTCTCTAGCCTTTCTGCGGAAGCCATACGAGTTGCCATTCGGTGTATCCACTTTCATGGTTCTCCACTTTTATACTCTCTAGACTTTTTATAGACTCTATGATCAGATCTTTTTGTCTTAGAGGGTAGGTTTCGCAAGACTCAAAGGAAAATGATGCTCTTAGTTGTCCCTACTTCGAAGCATTAGCTTCAGTAAACTTGTTTAAATTTGTTAACACACCACTTAGCAAATACCGTGTTGAAGTCAAAACTACCTTGCAGAGTTGTATATCCAGAGAACAGACTTCTCTCTTTCCCTCAGTAGAAGCTGTGCTGCTGTAAGCAATGACACGTAAAATGGGTTTCTTTCTGCCTTGTTAACTGTGCAGCGCTGGATGACACCGCAGCGTCGCTTTCACTTCTTGCTGATAGCCGCGAGCCTCGGTCCCTCGCTGTCCTCCTGAGTGCCTTCAGAACGCCGGAGCCGGGACGCGTCCTGGCCGCACTCCTACCTCTGACGATTTCACTGTCCGTGGCATTGGACTTCACCCTTTCTCCAGCACGTTTAACTTTACAGAAGAGCTAAAACCTGGGCTGGGAATTCGGAACGCTTTCTGTCTGCTTCCTGCATGTCGTTTTGGGGTTGCATTTTTCACTCTTATTTATAGCCTCACATGTTACATCTCCAGTGTTGGGAAATGGTATCGCTTTATTTTCTTTCACCGGAAGCTAGGCGTCCGTGTACGATGGAAAGTCATCGGACGTCTCTTTCGAATATCTTGGTCTCCCGTGAAGTCTTCCTGATGAAGGGCCCTGAATGCTGCTGCTGCCCTGTGCCCTCCATCTTCCCTAAATGGTTTGCGAGTTGTGCCCATAATTTTATTTTAGTCAGATGAATTTAAAAGTGCTCTCTGGGTTCAAGAAAAGTCCTTTATTGATTTCTGATCTGCCCCTCTCCTCCATCTCCCTGTCTCTCAAAAAAACTCTTTTCTAGTTGTTGTCATCAATTTCGTTTTAAAAGTACGATTGCTGCATAATATATGAAGGATGTAATCAAAAGGGCGCTGGAGTGTCTTCTGCGTGTGATAGGAGCATCCCATTGATAAAACCTGTCTTGACAATTGGCTGATGCTTCACAGCCAGAACTGCAGCTTGTGTTGTGTGCGGGTCTCTTGTTTCCTGAGCTCTCCGAAAGGAACTCCTTAAAATGAGGAAATTGAACTCCATTTTTTGTGAGGGAATGAAAGCTATCGAGTATCTTGGCCTTAGTCAAAATCTTTGCTTCCTGACTTAAAAATTCATGCCTCTTTCCTTAAAGTGATAGTACTCAGGTGTCCAAGACTGACAGCCACTTGCCGCGGGGTCCAGAGGCAGCTCTTCGTCCTGGCTGTCGGCAGCCAGCGTGTCATTGTGGGATGGTGAAGTCGCGAAAGCTGGGTGGGAGGTCCGAGTGCGACTCGGAAAGACGCGGCAGGCTGCTTGGAGCAGGGATCTGTGCGCGGAGGGCAAGCAGATCTGTCCCAGAGGGCAGCGGCAGGGTTCCTCACTGCTGCTCGGAGTACTTGTTATGCTCATGCGCCTCGCTGTGGCCGGCCAGCAACCTACACGCTTGCATTTGAGTGGAGCTGGCTGCCTGGAGCTCGCCTTCCCGGGTGCTGCTTCCCGCTTGAGAAGAGCCCTGAGACAGACCTCGGTAGGAGCATCCCCGCAGCCGCCTGGCTCCAGGCCACTTGCAGGCTGCTCCGCTGCCCTGCTATGATGGGGATGTGGCAGAGTCCTTGAGGATGATCCCGTAGGACACATTGGAAGTGGGCGGGACAAGAAGAAACAGGAGCTGGCTTTTGCTTAACGCTTCTGCTTCATCCTCGCCTTGGCGGTCAGGCCTGGGAGCCTGCCCCGGGGCGGCTGCGTTCAATCTTGCATAAATTTGCATATGCAGTTTGCTCACTTCTTGACAGGACTGATTCTGTTCCTTCAGCAGTACTGGCTGTATCCACAGAGGGGCAGTCAAGTACTTCGCTGTCTTGGCTCCCAGCTCCCTGGTGAAGACAGATCCGCCTGCTGGTCTCCGGGTTCCTTCCCCCCCCGGCTCCCCGCTTGTTTGTGCGTCTTGAAGGTTGAGGGCCGTCTCCCTGCTCGCCGAGTCCGCTGGCGGCTCAGCCCGGGGGTGCCCGCGAAGACGGACGCGCGGCGCGGGGTCCTTGTGGGCCGGCGGTTCCGCTCCGCTCGGACCCGGCTGCTGCGTCTCGGGCTCCGCGCCAGGGGTCTTGCCTGTACTCGGTGCAGCATCTTCCCGAGGGGAAGCCGGCTGAGCGCCGCCTCCGTCCGCGGCCCCAGCCGTCCGCCAGGCCGGGGGCGGACTGCAACCTGTTTCTTCTGATTTTTATTTTCCCCACCAGTACTGAAATCACTTGCACTTTTCCTCGTTTCTTACAGAAAAGAAAATCCAGTTTGCTTGCCAGGAACTGTTTAGCGTTAGGTTTACAAAGCTCGTTGTTGAATGTCGACTATTTGTCCAAAGGAGTTTGCCGAACTAGAAGCTGCTCGGTGCCTGTTCCGCCCGCTGGGTCCTGCGGGCGAGGCCGCGCGGCTGGGGTACTTCCGCGAGTCCGGAACGGGCCGCGTCCCCCTCCTACCTCTGCTGAGATGCAACCGAGGTCACGTGGGTCACCTGCGCTCCGAGCGCGGTGGTGGCAGGTGGCGTCGCGGGTGAGGCAGGATCTCGGGCGGGCGGGCGGGCGGAGAGAGGGCGCCTGGCCGGCGAGCTGCAGCCAGCGGCCGCGCGGAGCCGCACCGGCCGCCCGTTCCAGCACCGTCCCGCCCTCGGCGTACTGATTCCCCTGTGTTAACTACACCAATACTTTTTTTTAGCAATTGAAATGCACTTTTTTTTTTTTAATTTCAACTCAATCATGATTTTAAGTATAAAAAATTTATAGATTGTTAAAACTACTTTTTGTGTATTTTTAACCACTCAATGTAGCATTGTATATTTTATTCTTGTGAGACTCTGGTACAAGGTGTGCCGCTTAATGACTTTCTGAGATGCTGGGCCTTTGGATGTGTACGGTAACCAACCTAATGCTAATGTTCAAAGTAAAAGAGAAAAAAAAAAAGCCTATATCCCTGGCGTATCTTTCTTCGTTTCTAATTTATCTTCAGCAATATTTTGAGGGGTCCCTGCTGAACAGATCCACCTTTCTGGGTCAAACGAACACCCCTCGGGCCCCTCCAGTGTCACCGGGGTCGTCTGTGGCCCTGCCGGTCCCTTCACGGACAGCAGGGAGGCGCCTCTCTGCGGTGCTGACTGGCGCCTGGCGGGCAGTGACCTGAGCGTACCCCTGACCAGAGTAGGAGGGAGAGTCAGGACGGGTTCTGAACCAGTTTGGGAAACTACGATGCAAACAGCTTTCAAGTCTGGCGGGTGAGAAGCAAGGATCGGGAACCGGGCTGGGGAGCAAGCTGTGCGCCTGGGCCCTCGCCGCCGTCCCTCCGCCGTGCAGTTGTGGGCCGCGTGGGCATTGGGACCTAACGCTGACCCAGCCGCGGGGCTCGGCGCGGGCCCAGATGGAGCCACCCGTCCTGGGACACGCTGTCCTGAGAGGAGCCTGGCAGAAAGCAAAGCGTCGCCCATGCCAGCGTCAGGTGGGTGATCCCTGCAGCCCTGACCCTGTCTCCTGGGTGACAGGGTGGTTCTGACAGGCCCACCCCGCCTTGTTCCTTCTGGGGACTCTGATGAGGGAGTTCAGTGCTTAGGAAGGAAATCTTATTGTTCACGCTTCCCTCTGTTAGGAGCCTCTTAGACTGGAAGAAAAGCAGCCAAATTGGATTCCCTGACTAGAGACAGATTGTTTTCTTTTTCCTTTTCTTTCGGGGGTGGTGGCGCTATACTAGCGGTCAAATCCAGGGGAGCTATGCTGCTGAGCTGCGTGCCCAGCCCTTTTTATCTGTTTTATTTTACTGTGGCACTAGGGATCAAACCAGGGACACTCTACCACTGAGCTACATCCTCAACCTTTTTGATTTTTAGTTTTGAAACAGGGTCACACTAAGTTGCCCGGGCTGGCCTCAAACATGATCCTCCTGCCTCAGCCTGTCCACTAGCGAGGCTCACAGGTATAAATAAGACACTGCACCCAGCCTAGAGATGTTAACATAACGCACAAAAATAGGTGCCTGCTGCTACCACTATGTAGACTAAATCAGCAGCTCTCAACTTTGTTGAGTTTTTCTTGGGAGGCACTTTTGAGACAGGGTCTCACTATGTAGTCCAGGCTGGCCTTGAACTCACTATGTAACCCAGGTTGGCCTCAAACTCACAATGATCCTCCAGCCTCAGCCTCCCAAGTGCTGGGAGATTATAGGTGCGCGCCACCATGCCTAGCTAGCAGCTCTCAATTTTGACCATGACATTAGTAAGAAATACATTTTACTGATTCTTTACTATCCGATATACATATATGAGTTTATTCATACAAATATCAGCGTACACTGCACTTTGATACAGTCTGTTTTTTAAAATGCTGACCATGATACTTTGCCTCACTGGCTGCACATGGTGGGGCATGTCCATGTTCCAAGCACCGGGGAGGCTGAGGCAGGAGGATTGCTGTGAGTTCAAGGCCAGCCTGGACTACATGGTAGACCTTGTCTCAACCTCAACAACAAAAACCAAAGGTACTGTTGAAGAAGATAATATAGGAAATGAATTAAAACTCACAGGCTTGCCGGACGTGGTGGCGCGCACCTGTGATCCCAGCACTGGGGAGGCTGAGGCAGGAAGATTGCCATGGGTTCAAGGCCAGCCTGGGCTGCATAGCAAGACCCTGTCTCAAAAATGAATAAATAATTTTAGAAAACACACACAGGCTTGTTCACGGACAAACCTGAGCTAAGATTTTTCTCTTTTACCTCGTAGTTTATGTGGCTGTGCGCCAGTAACTTTACCACTTCAACCCTGTTTCCACACCCACAGCAGGAGATATTACTAACAACTACTTTAGGGGCGCTGTAAGGCTGAAGTAAGCAGTGCGGGCCCTTTACACCGAGCTCTGTCCCCACCCCTTTGCAGTTTTGAAACGGGGTCTTGCTAAGTCACTGATTGCCCAGGCTGAGGTTGAATTTGCCACCCTCCTGGTCCAGCCTCCCAGAGTGCTGGGATTACAGGTGTGCGGCACTGGCAGGTATTTGGGACAGGTGGCTTCCAACAACAACATATTCCTCAAGGGCCCCACCTGGTGTCACACCCTCAAGTGACCCTCAACTGGCACTGAACTTAGTGATTTGCCTGTGACAAACAAGATGGCAAGAGTGATGGGATGTCGCTAGCAAGATGAAGTCACGGGACTCCTATCACCGACAGCCATGGACAGCGGCAGAGGACGCGCCGTGGAAGCAGGAGGGTGACCTGAGCGGTGACCCAAGGCTTGCAGCAGCCCCGGGCACGAGTGTGGAGTGCACTCTGCCGCCGCAGCAGAGCGGGAGGTTCCTGGTGACTCCTGGCCAGCACCTGGCAGCAATCTCGGAGGCCCAACAGAAGCTGAGGTGACGAGTGTGTTGTCTTAAGCTGCTAAGCTTTGGGGCTGCCTGTGGGGCAGCAATAGACAACAAATAGGTACAAATATGACCTCTTAGAGGGGCGGAGGAGAGATTCCTATCACCAAAGACCCCAGAGACAGCCCACATCCAGGGACTGCTTGATAAAGCGGCATAAAGAGCATGGTGGTGCCATCCTATAATCTCAACCCTTAGAAGGCTGAGGCAGGAGGATTTCTGGGAAGTCAATACCAGCCTAGAGCTGGGCGTGGTGGCACATGCCTGTAATCCCAGCACTTGGGAAGCTGAGGCAGAAGTATCCCTGCAAGTTTGAGGCCAGCCTGGGTTACATGGCAAGACCCTGTCTCAACAAACAACACAAAAACCCCAGCCTGGACTACACAGTTGATTCTGTCTCAGTAAAACCAAAAAATGAGCCAGCATGGTGGCGCACACCTGTAATCCCAGCAGCTGGGACATTGAGACAGGAGGATTACCCTGAACTCGAGGCCAGCCTGGACTACATAGGGAGACCCTGCCTCAAAAAAATCCAAAAACCAAAACAGAAAGATAAGAAATCTCTGATGACAGCGATGCCATTGTCCCTGAGAAGCCACAATGGAGGTTGCAGAACCAGACTTCTTAAAGTCATGAGCCGCTGGGACCTTGCATAATAGAGGGCAGAGGGCAGGCCCCGAGCGGCAGGCAGGGCGGGACCTAGCAGCGCCCTGCGAGGCCGGTCAGGTGCGCGGTGGGGCGACTGAGCTGCAGAGCTGGGGGGCAGCAAGCGCGAGGGCCAGTGACTGCCCCGCCCTGCAGACTCCACCTGGACCTCAAGGATTAAAGTGGACTCCTGCCAATTTAAGCAGCCGCCTGCCCTAAGACGGCTGCAGCAGTTGTGGGCTCTTCACTAAAGTGCGTGCGTTAGTTCAGACTCGGGCGTGTGGCTTGTGCCGTTGATCTAGCGAATGCTTCTCTTCCATCTCCGTCAAGGCGAATCAGGAAAGAAGGGGCAAAAATGTGTCCAGTTGCAGCCTTATGCTGCATGCGCCAACCCCCTGTCGCATCCACGTGGTGTTTAAAGGCCCAGCAATCTGGGCAGCCAGAATAAAAAGCAGATTGTTTGATCTCACATCCTCCATGTTTAAGAAGGAAGCCACGTGCCCTGGAGGCCTCTCCAGGGTCCGGCGGCTCTGCACCCTTAGCAGAGAGAGAGGCACAGGGCATGGCTGCTGGCCCCAGGACAGTGGGGCAGGCTCAGGCCACAGGGCAACTGCTGCCAAATGCCAGATATGGGCCTTCAGCTTTGGTGCTTGAGGTGTCTTTGAATAAACTGTGTGCAGTTTCTGGAAAGCCCCCATAGAAATATCCAGACACCCAGCCATGGTGGTGCACCCCTGTCAGCCTGGCACTCAGGAAGCTGAGGCAGGAGGATCACCATGGGTTTGAGGCCAGCCTGGGCTAAGAGCAAGATGAGACCCTGTCTCAAGAAATG
>PVJO010010494.1:9760-63844 GCA_004026905.1 Hystrix cristata
TTTTTTTTTTTTTTTTTTTTTTTTTTTTTTTTTTTTTTTTTTTTTTTTTTTTTTTTTTTTTTTTTTTTTTTTTTTTTTTTTTTTTTTTTTTTTTTTTTGTGACGATATTTCACTGAGTTGCACGAGGAGTCTTCCAAAACATGAACCTCCTTCCTTGGCTTATATAATATCTGGGCTTACAGATGTGCTTTTTACTGTTTATTTTTAGTAAGGTTTTATAGCTACACAGACATTTTCATTGATTAGCAGAGTTTCTGAGTTCTTTCACAGTACAGTGGCAGACTTGTATAATTGCAATAAAAGCATATGGAAGTACACGGCCTTGTGTATTAGCTACTTTCCATCACTGGGACACGATATTTGATATAAACTCTATGGCAGAAATCTTCAGTTTTGATCCATCTATTACTCTTGATTTTGTCTTGAAACTATATCCCTTCTACTTACTCCTTCAGCTCATGTGAATAAGGAATATCTGTTTCTGGTTCACATCCTACCAAGCCAAAAACCGACTCCATTCAGCCACAGTCATTTTAACAGCAAAAGTTCAGGTAACTCAGTCCTAGTAAATTTGCGCATAAATGACTCTTGGTTATCATGGATTATTTCAAGAATAAACAAATTGCTCACTTTGAAGCAAAATAATCACGAGAAGTATATGATTAATTACTGAAATAGAAGCTTTCTTGTTTTATTAGCTTCATGCCTAGTAAGATACAGGATTGGGCTTGAAGCAGTTTTGACACTCTTTGGTGATTTAGGAAAGTGTCCATGGGCAGAAGAGAAAGCAAAGGATTTTTTCTTTGATAAACTGTTTGAGACCTCAATTAATACAGAATTAAATCTATTGTAACTCCTGGGTTTTTAAAAATAAAATGACATTGTTTTTTGAGTAAATGAACTTGAGTTGAATTTTATGGTAATTGAACGATTACGATTTCCATGTTCTAGTTGAATACTGACGTGACTAAATAGCACAATCATGTGTCATGACAGTGTTCTTTGAACGTACTGAAACATACCAAAGTCATGTGATAAAAATATTTGGGTAAAATATTTTTACAAACATATTGGCAGATAAATATGAACTGTATGATATTATTCATACATTCAGAATCTTATATCTTTCTTCATTTATTCAAATAGATTTTGTTAATCTCTGTTATATGAAATGTGTGGTTCCACGTGGGAAATTTTAATGAGGTTAGACCAAAGTAACACTGAATGCATATAACAGGAGGGCACAGAAACTTGAAGAAAGTAAGGTCTCAAGGATCTGATGAACACACACACACACACACACACAAATACATGAAGATTGTGTCTCAGGAATCCATAAATTTATAACTGCCACTTGCCTGACTCCGTTCAACCTTCTCATTTCTTTGTCTCCCACTGATATAAAACCATTTGTCTTTCATTTAATTGCCTACAAGTGGAAACTAAGACGAGAATTTTTGTTCAAACAATTTAAATGCACACTCTCAGAAGAAGGGCAGAAAATGAACCAGGATACAATAAGGAAACAAAAGCTAAATAATAATGAATTTTCATCTGAGTTCTAATTGTATTAAACCACTTGGAAACTACAGGGTAAATTTGTACCACAGGTACACTTCCTTCCCCTCGTAAGTCCAGAGGGAAGAAATTTGCACCCTCACCATTGGCTACGGAGGTCAGCATTCACAGGTGAAATTTGGAGTAGTTCTCAGGAGGAAAATATTTGGCCTTGGCACACGGGCCGATTCTCCTGGGACATAAGCAGTTGGGAGTTGCTATCAAACAATATTTTCAGTAACTAGTAGTGGATGGCAAGGCCAAAGTGGATCTTTCAGGACTTTATCGACTTCTGCTTCTTCATGTTCATCCTGGTTAATGTATTTGTAGACATGTTATGTTCTTGTAACCTGCAATTCAAGTGTCTGCCTTGCCAGAGAAAATAGAGCCTAACTCACGTGTTGCTTACACCGCACTCTAGCTACGTCTCTATGATCACCAATCACAATGCAGTCTACTCACATACTCAGAAGTACGTCTTCCCGAGACTGAGAGTTACTTGAGTTTAGTAATTAAATAGCATTAATCATCATTTCCTCGCCCAGAAGCACAGTGATGGAGCGATATATTATTATTGATTGCATATATGTTAGCTTTTAATTGTTCAAAGGCTATGACAAAAGCACAAACACAAAGCTAAAAGTTTGGATTCATAAACCAGTTATACAGAAAGGTACTTGAAAGCCAATTGTCTTGAAGTTAACAAATAAGCACACATTTCACCAGGAAGTTCTTTTAACTGCGTATGCCTCAATTCCTCAGTTCAGAAACATGGATGACTGGGCTGGGAATTTAGCTCAAGTGGTAGAGCACTTGCCTAGCAAGCACAAGGCCCTGAGTTCAATCCCTGGCAATTCCCCCACAAATAAACATGAATAATAAACGTAACTGACACAGAAGTTACAGAAAGGGATAAGTCAAGTGAATAATAAATATTCAATGTTTACCATGGTATACATTGAATCCCTGATGATTTTACTGAAAACCTTAATGGTTACAAGAAAATTTCAAGTGTCAAAAACCTCCTGTTGATTTTTGAATGGTTTAAGTATTTTAAAAAGTCAACATATGAAAGATAATGAATGTTATACCTGAATTTGATACTTTCTGTGTTCACATTTTAGCAGATACTCAAATTCATTGTACAGGACAGAATATACCACGCATACTGTTGCTTTTCCTGATGCTAACGATATTACTCAGATCTATGTATGCTCTCATTGCTGAGGCTACGATTTACTATGGCAGAACTTAGTATAACTCATTAATGTCATCATGTTATTGGTCCCTAAAAGGAAATTTCATGTTTTAATACCATATTGCACTATCAGTTTATAAAAGATATGCACACAGTGACATAAAACATGAAAAAGAAAATACCTTCAATAATAAAGGCCTGACTCTAGCAACTTTTTAAATTAATTCAATGTATTTAATCAAGGATCCCACAAGATTGTGCTCACTATAGTGATGTTTCACTGTGCTAGCAGAAAAAGACCATCAGATTATTCCTAAGACAGTCTCCTGACTTGTTGTAAGCCCAAAATGTGGCTTCAATAAATATAATTCCCCATCCGAACACACACCAAGAACACTGAGATAATGGTTCCTACAATGCATTTCCATTTTTTTGAAATTTTTGCTAAGAAACATCATTAGAAATTTAAACATATAATTACAGATAAAAGAATTCTAGTTCACTGCTTCTTTTATATCTATTCCTTAGTTGCTTTCTCATCACTAGTACAACACACCAGACACCCATAGGTTAAAGGAGGAAAGGTTTATTTTAGCTCACAGTTCGCAAAGGTTTCAGTTGATAGTTTGCTGGCTTCAAGGCAGGGCAGCATGGCAGAGGAGAAAGAGTCCACGGCAGCGCAGGCAGAAAGCATTGAGCCTGCCTTCCTTCTACCCAGACTACAAGTCTAATGGTTATTTGCACCCATACCCAGAGCAGGGTTTCCCTCTTGAGAAAATACTCTCATCACCCACAACCATGCCAAACCAAATCAGTGGACTAATCCACCATCACACACTCGTGACCCACCTAACTCCCAAAAGCCCCACCTATGAGCTTATTAGGCTTTGGGACATCTACATGTGAATGATAACAACCCACTTTAAATGTTTTGTTCTCTCTTTATAACTCCTTATTAATTTGGGGGGGGATACATGGGTTAAAATCGCTACACTGATATGTGCAATCCAAAGAATGGTAAGGATTGCCTAGTTTCCGGTTTTTGCTGAAAGTTATGAATAAATGAAAAGAGTAAATATATATTGGAGTAAACTACATTTAGTTGGTAGAGAATAGTTTGTGTATCTGTATGTTCTATCACAATACAATCATCAAGAAATACAACTGTCAAAGAAGCTCCTCTTGATGGCTACTCTACTTGACTCTTAGAAGTTGACCATTGAATACTTCTTGACAGAACAGATTGGCCTTAGAAAATGCATTTCACCCACAAAACTAAAAATATTCATGAGCCGTTCTTTTTTTTTTTTCTTTCATAATTTAAACTGCTTGGTTTTCTTTTTATATTGGGTGGTTTGCTTTCAGGTTTTTTGTTTGTTTGTTTGTTTGTTTGTTTTTTCCCTAGCCCTACCTCTTATCCTATTTTGAGAAAGTATCTCACCCAGTGTCCCAGGCTAGGCTTGAACTTGGAATCTGACTGCCTTAGCAACCTATCACTGGGATTACTGGAGGCGACACCAACAACCAGTTTCGATTTGCTTGTTAGTTCATTTGGTTTACCATAATGCAATGTCTCCTCTCTTTTCACATCATATGCCAGTATTTGTTTTGGCCTTTTCAAACCTTAAATTTAGTTTTTCACAACAAACATCTGTTGAATCATTCTCTCAGTCTAGCAACAGATACTTCTTGGATATTAATGGTCTGTCAGACACTATAATAAAAGCTGAGGCAAAGATAACATAATTATAAGTCAAACAAAAGAGAAGTGTACCAACCTATTATCTGATAAATTTTGTAAATGAAATATAATGCATATTATTCACTTTATGACTTTGATTACATCATGACATATGCTTAATATTGTAAATGATTAGAAAAATCAAAACCAGTGTTTTACATCATTTCTAATCCGATATCCATTTTTTGAGACCAATCCAATATTCAATGTGTATTTAGTCAATTATCTTAATGATTGCACTCACCATAGCAATGCTTCACTCTTTCAGAGGATTACTGCAGACATCAGATTGTACCGAAGAACAAGATTCAGTTAAATCAAATACTCTAAAAGAAGTACTGAAAGTTGTTTTAAAATATCCAGTTTTCACATATGGGCAAAATTAAAATATCAAAATTTTACCAGTTACCTTTCCTGCTACAAATTCCACCTCCTCATTATTAGGACTTTAAAATTATAACTTGGGGTATATTTTATTTCCCAGGCTCAATTCTAATCAGTATTCTCCAGGCTCACTGTGAATAGGATATACAAAGTTTCTATTATGAGCCAAAGCATACATTAATTGGGAAGACAGAAAACAATATTTTACATGCAGTGGTAGCAAGTCATAGGAAGGGCCCTGAATAAAGCAACTGTGGAATGGTGAAAAAGCTGTGCAGGGATGGCCTTTGTGAGAAACTACCATTAAGCAAAGACCCAAATGATGCAGGTAGGAACATGGTGTGTATACTCCCTAAGGCAGAAATGAGCCTGGTGCATCTCAGGAACAGGAAAATGCCCCTTGTGCACACACACACACACACACACATACACATCCATTAGAGGAGGAAGAGATGAGAAAAATAAAGATCTCCTCTTGGCTGTTGCTAGACCTCTGTGTTCATTCACCTTTTGCCAAATCCTTTAATATTATGTCCCCCTCTGTACCATTCCCAGCACCTACTTCATTAAAAATAAAGTCTGCTCCTAAATGGTGCCTAAAACTATTTCATATAAATTAAGTGCTTCTATTTTATGAGTCCAATTACCCTCAAGGCCTAGTCAGAAAAATGAGATGTCTAAAGTTATTCTTGGATCAAGAAACTGCTCTTTCTTAGAGATTTAAAATTTAATAATACATAAATCAGTGTTTCCCTGAACAGATCATTCTAACTAGCACAAAGTTACATAAACACAGCCAACTCTTCATTTCAGAAGAAATCCTGCTGACCATTTGATTATCCAAATTAGATACTCTGCCTTTTGCCTTTTTGTAAGAGGTGAAAATTGTTAAATGTCATTTACGGGCATTATCTAAGCTTGTAATGGACCTCTCTGCCATCTTCTAAATTTAATTTGTAATATTCCTTTTTTTTTTTTACTTTTATTAGTACATGTTTGCAATAATAATGATTTCATTCATTATAGGGGACTGGTACATGTACATAACACATTTCAATTTTTTTTTCCTTTTCCCTCTTCTCTCTTTTATTTTTCCAGCATCAGAATCTTTTGTTTATATAAGGTCTTATAAGGTTAATGATTATATTTACAGATTATATAAAGAATATATAAAACATTTAAGACAACTGTAATAGTTCAAGGTACACTTTTAGATAAGATAAAAGTATTCTGGGTTGAGAGATTTTTCTTTTTAATTATATTTCTCCAGCAATTCATAGACTGCTGATACTGAGCAAAGATAGAGAGATGGGAAATACCTATTTGGGGCTAATAAAACAGGAGGTTATAGTAGACATTTAAAACATATGTCAGGTTGTGGAAGGTTATACAAAAACATAAGCGGAAGGTGCAGACACTGGATTCAAGAAATGAAAAATGAATCAGTGATGTAGCAACAGATTCCAAATGTTGGTTTGAAGACTAAATATTAATATCTAAGATGTAGCATGTGGAATAGTAACATAAATTGTGACCAAGAGTCTTTATGTGATTTAAACACCATAGGGTTGTACTGGTGTCTTCTACTTCATTATACTGAAAACAAGTGTGTGTCTCTGTATCTCTATCTATATGTCTATATCTATTTATAGACATATGTATCTAAATATATCGGTCTATATATGTATCTATATCTGTATCTATACATACCACATATATATGTATAAACTTCATCAAATTTCCAAATTATGTTTCCAAATAATACTTGTTCTTCCTGATGGAAAGAATTAAACAAATAAATCTTTATTCTACTCTTTAAATCAGAAGTAAACTTTAACATAAACTTTAAAAAGCAAATACAGACTCTGGAGCAAATAAAATAGAGTTATTTTGTTTTCTGTGACATAATGCTAATGAAGGTAAAAGAAGCAATTATTTGGGCACACTGAACATACGATTCTTATTGTCATTTATTT
This sequence comes from Hystrix cristata, assembly GCA_004026905.1. NCBI lineage: Eukaryota > Metazoa > Chordata > Mammalia > Rodentia > Hystricidae > Hystrix > Hystrix cristata. The sequence continues at coordinate 16,617 of PVJO010010494.1, forward strand.
TTTCTAAAGAATTTAAGCCCTAAATCGTATTAATTTATAACCTCATGAACCTTTCATTTAATTAATGTACAAATCACAACATAGTGTTGTTTTGTGGGGTTTTTTGTTTGTTCGTTTGTTTTTTGGTGGAGGAGTTTGTAGGAAGTCTATCATTTTTCATTTTTTTTTTTTTTTTTTTTTTTTTTAGTCAGAAGAACAAACTTGGTTTCCAGGCTGATTTGAGAGATTCTAAATTCTAAGGGAATTAGAATTTCTCAAACCATAACATTGTAATCATCAGGATCTAGTCAAACTTCAAGAACTCCAGCAAAGTCAGATATGAAAAAGTAGGTAAAAGAAAAAAATAGGATTTGTGACCCAAGAACAAAGAAATTTGTGCTCTAACCTTCCTTCCTAGTCTCCACTCTCTGAGTAGGCAACAACTCCCAGGTATATACTTGTGTCTTGTGTGTGTTTGCTTCCTCATACAGTAAGAAATTAAGCTATAGTAGTTCTCATTTACAATAGTGCTAACTACTGTAATTTTTTGAGATTTATAATCAAATATGTAGCAAGAGATATAATTTAAGTAGAAAGAACAAATTTTTCCTTCAGTGTATTATGCGACTGTACAGTATTTATTTTTGATAAGTAAAATATTTCAAGGTAGCATTTAATCCAAACTCATTTTAATTATTTGTATATATCTGTCTTGCATACTAAAGAAACAATTTAAATTTCATTCTTATTTCAAATATCCCATTAAATAAAAATAATTCAGATTATTCTTAATGATTTTGATTTTCTAGTGATGTGAATATTTTATACATATGTTTAATCACCTTTTTTTGCATAAATATGGCATAATTAAACTTTATTGCTTGTACTTTACATCATAGATAATTGTGACTGAAAGGTCACACTTGCATTCTGTGCTGTGTTCTAAAATAGAATGACTTTCCAAATGAATAAATGTTCAGTATTAATAACTGCATTTGGAAATGCTTTTATCTAAAACTACTTTTATGACTATTTCAGAAATAGTCAATGTTATTAATTGGTATTTTAACAGAAAAAAATCGTTGCTATAATATAGCATATACATATACATATAATATAGCATAATAAAGCATATACTTAATATAATATAAAAGATTTGGGAAAGTACCTTTTTATCAACAACTGTAACTTTTTTATTCCCATTTCTGTATTAGTGAGAAAAAAATATTTTTTTTTTCTTTTTAAGTATTTAACCTTTACTTCTATCTGAATTTGTTTTGAATATAAAGTTTTCAGAAAGGGCCACGGTCTGAAGCTAATTATAGACATAATATAGATGGCTGTCATGATTTTGGTGTGAATTTGTCAGCTGGCAACTTATCTATCCATTACGAGAGAGATGCCATGATAAAGAAAACAAGGCTACTTTAATACATTTATTATTATTTTGGACTACGTCAAAATATGCAGCACACTTGAATTTAAAGGTATTGCAATACTGGTGAAGCAACAATCTATTTTCTTTAAGCAAATAGTAAGTGCATTTGTGGTAGAAGACATGGCCAGACCCTTACTGTGCCACCACCTTCCTGCAGAAGGCATCAAGTCCTCCAGCCAGCAGCAACGCTGCCAGCATGGGGGATGCTGCATCTTGCACTACTCCTTATCTTATGTTAAAGGAAGGTCAGGAAAACAAGCCAAACTAATTCTTAAATATAAGTCATATTGGTAACTTGTTATAGTTTTCAGAGAACTAAAAAGTAACAAGTAGTGCTGAAGTAGCAACAGGTAACCTTAAGGCTGGGGAAACTCTGAAAAAGAAGTTGACATCACACTAATGAACACTAGCGCCTTGGCAGAAGAGTCCATGAACCTCAGTCTAGACCCCAGATGCCTCCAAAGGAGACGCTGGAGGCGCTGGCAGTTCTAATCCGGACAGGTTGGCAGTGGAAGATGGGGATGGTTTGGTCAGGGGAGGAACAACCTAGAGCTTGAAACTAGCAGCTATGACCAAGATGTAGCATTGCTGTAGTAGTGCAGGCAGAAACATGAAGTGAGAGAAGGAAGGGAACTCCATGGTCCCCTCCTCTTCTAGTCACGATCTCATATTTCAGATGCTGAGAGAAAGCCAAGCAAAGAGGAAATTAGTCTACAGCGTTCTCACTCAGAGTTAGCATAACAACTAGAATTCAAAATGGCGGTTTGAGAGGCGAGAGGCATTAACGTAACATTAACGTACATGCCCCTGCCTGAGACTTTATCGTCAGAGAAAGTTCTATACTTTGGCCTCAGAGTGTTGATAGTGGACATCCTTGTCTTGTTCCAGATTTCAGAATGAAAGCTCTCAGTTTTTGACCATTTAGTATGATGATGGCCATTGGTTTGTCTTTGACAGCTTTTATCAGCTTGAGATATAGACCATCTATTCTTCATGTCTGTAGGATTTTTCTCATGAGTGGGTGTTAGACTTTGTCAAATGCTTTTTCTGCACCTATTGAAATGATTATGTGATTTTTGTCCTTGACTCTATTGATATGGTGTATTACATTTATTGATTTGCTTATGTTGAACCATCCCTGCATCCCTGGGATGCTATAGGTTCCTGAAGTAGTTGCTGATGATCTTTTGGATTTCTGCAGGGTCAGTTATGACTTCACTTTTTTCAGTTTTAACTGCATGGACTTGAGTCTTTTCTTTCCTTTTTTTGATAAGATTAGCTAGGGGTTTGTCAATTTTATGCAATCTTTCAAAGAAACAACTCTTTGACTCATTCATTTTTTGCATTGTTTTCTTAGTCTCAATTGCATTAATTTCATTTTTGATCTTTATAATTTCCTCTCTTGTATGAGCTTTGGGTTTGATTTGTTCTTCTTTTTCTAGAAGTTTGAGTTTCAAAAATAGGTTGTTTATTCAAGCTCATTCTGTTGTTCTGATGTGGGATTTCAACGCAATGAATTTCCCTCATAGCACTGCTTTCATTGCATCCCATAGGTTCTGGTATGATGTATTGGCATTATCATTTACTTGTATAAACTGCTTAATTTCTTCTTTAATTTCCCCTGTGACCCAGCTGTTGTTCAAGAGGATGTTATTTAATTTCCATGTTTTTATGTAGTTTTTGTGGTTTCTATTGCCATTGATTTCCAATTTCATTGCACTATGGTCTGATAATATGTATGGGATGATTTCAATTTCCTTGTATTTACTTAATCTTGCTTCATGAGCTGGTATGTGGTCTGTTTTGGAGCACATCCCATGTGTGATTGAGAAGAATGTATATTCTGATGTTGTGAGGTGGACTACTCTATAGACATCTACTAAGTCCATTTGTTCACAAGTTTGGTTCAATTCTGATATTTGTTGATTTTTTTTTGTCTAGTTGATCTATTTGTGACAGTAGAGTATTGAAGTCTCCCATTATAATTTTGTTAGTGTTTGATTTGTCATGTCTGTTAATATTTGTTTTATGTAGTTAGGTGCACCAGTGTTTGGTGCATAAACATTATTGATTGTTATCTCTTCCTCTTGGAGTTTTCCCTTAACAAGTATGTAGTGACCTTCTTTGTCTCTCCTGATCAGTCTTGGCCTGAAGCTCACTTTGTCTGTGATTAGGATAGCTACTCCTGCTTTTTTCTTGGTTCCTGTTGCATGAAATATTTTTTTGCATCCTTTAATTTTCAGTCTATAAATTTCTTTTTGGGTTAGATGTGTTTCTTGTATGCAGTACAGAAGTAAAATAAAACCCCTAGACATCCAGCCCACCTTCCCTGACCCAAACAAACCCAGAGGTCAGTGAAATAAAGGAAATTTGAAGCCACCCAACCGAACTTTCAGAAATGATAGCAGCAGAAGTTAAGAAAAAAAAAAAAAAGATGAATGAGATTATAAAGAACATCAGATTAGGAATAATTGTTTGTCAAAAAAGAGATGATGACCACAATGAAAGACCTGCTCAGCGAATTTAAAGTAGACACAGATAAAAATGAAACAAAGAAACAAACAAAAAACAGAAGAGTTTAAAATGAAACAAAGAAACAAACAAAAAACAGAAGAGTTTAGGCAAATGATGGAAAATTTATACACTCAACCCAGGAAAGAAATGGAACCCATGAAACAGATTCAGGTAGTCAAGAGATCAAAAATTCTCTTGAAAGTATACGCAGTAGATTGAATAAACGTGAGGATAGAATTTCAGGTCTAGAAGACAGGACTGCAGTTAATAATCATGAAAAGAAAGACTTCTAAAAATAGCTACAGACTATGAAAAATCAATACAACTGCTGCAAGATCATGCAAAGAGCAAAATAAAAGTGATTAGAGTGAGTGAATGAAAAAGCAGGAGAGAGTGCAAACGACACAAAAAATATTCACAGAGTATTGACAGAAAACTTCCCAAACATGAGAAAAGAATTTGACATACAGATAATTTAGGCATATAGAATCCCAATTAGCCATGATCAAAATAAGTCTACACCAAGGCATATAATAATGAAGATTCTGGAAATGCAACACAAGCACAGAATATTGAAAATAGTAAGAGAAAAGACACAAATCACCTATAAAGGAAAACCCATCCAAATCACAGCAGACTTGTCAGCACAAACCCTTAAGTCAAGGAGAGCTTGGATCAAAATATTTCAAGCCCTAAAAGAAAACAGTCTCCAACCCAGATTGATGTACCAGGCCAAATTATCTTTCAAATTCAATAATGAAACAAGATAATTCCATGACAAAGAACAACTGAAGAAATTCATGGCCACTGAACCATTTCAACAGAACACTTTGAAGGGTAGCCTAGAAAGGATAAAAAGAGACTGTAATTCCAAGGACATTAATAAAAATAATCCAGAAGGCAAGGCAAGTAGTTAAATGGTGGGGGAGGGGCAACAACAGGAAAAGTATATGACAAAGGTACATCAATACATAGTAGTTACAACCGTCAATGTAAATGGTCTTGACTCACCAATAAAAAGAAACAGACTGGCAGAATGGATCAAGAAACAGGATTCATCAATATGCTGCACACAAGAAACATTTTCTCCTTTTTGTCTTCTCTGTCTATTCTTGCATCGCTCCCCTTAATAAATTTTACTGGTAGTGGAAAGTAGTATTTCAATTCAGCAAAATTCTGGTTTTCAAAATACACAACAAAATGCACATCTTTCTGTTATTTCCTATAAGTAGGGCAGGATATTTGGTTCCCTCTTTGTTTTAGTTATGAGATATTCTATCTTTTATATACTTTCTAACAATGCACACTACATTTTAAACTAGTGACCCTACAGATAATTTCTGTGCCAAATCTCATTAAATTGGGTGTTATAAGTATCTTTCACTGTTACTCAGTTCTAAGCTAAGTTCATATTGCTTAAATTGCTTTCTGAAGGATGACTCACAGAAACTCAGAAGAATGTGGCACCAGATGTATAGGAAAAAGAGGCTGAGGATTTTAAGAATGGTCTGTTCTTTAAAGTATGGGACCTTGAGGAAACAGTGGATTCTTCTGAACTATAATTAAGGCCAGAGACAGAAGTCACTGTGACTTTGCCAAATGTTTTATAAAGAGAGAGAAAACTTTGTTGTTTAAACAGAATGCACATAGTTTACATGAAGGCAACATATTTTACCAATTTAACACAGAGAGAAATTATTACTGGTCTCCCTACTATTACTAATTATTGGTCTCCCTGGAAAAATCAACATTTGTTAATTAACCTGCATATTGCATATCTTGAACAAAAACACAATCAGATTTGAATGTGCGCAAAGAAAAAAATTTTCAATTGTTATTTAAAATTACAATAATCAAATTTTATACCTAGCTCAGGAGATTTCCTTGTAAATATGTTTGATTTTGCTAAGCTAAATTTTTGGGGGAAGGGGCTTAAAACAAGGGCTTGATATGTAGTTCAGGTTGACCTTGAATTAGGCTGTTCTTAAGCTCTGGGCGATCCTCCTGCCTCAGCCTTCCAAGTGCTGGGATTTTGAGAGTGTGTCACCATGCCAGGCACTGGGCTGCATTTTTTTTTTTTTAACACACTTAAAAATCTTACATGGCAACCAGTTTTCTTTCTTTTTTTTTTTTTTTTAAACATAACTATTTATGTGTCTGACATACAGACTGAATTTCCTAAAGTGAAGAAGAACTGTGCTTTGGAACATTTATGTCCAATAAAAATTATAACTCAGTGAATGTCTACTCATAAAAAAACAAATGAATGATAGTTATGTAGTATTATTCTACTTAGAACTTTAGTTATTTTGTTACTTGGACAGTTGTGGAAGCCAGTGTTTTCTGATTTGGACACACAGGTCCAGAAAAAAAGGAATGTGGAAATAAATCTAACAGTTTTCATGGAAAGATGTGAGAAACATGATCTGCTTAGAGGTTGAGACTCAAAACCACATATGATAGAGCATTTTGAAAATTTACACATAAATCCTCAAAGAAATTTGTCATCGCATTATCATTCCCAATATAGAAATCACATGAAGAAACATTCATTTCTGTGCTCTCTCCTATGAATCCAAAGATTGCATTAGGAAGTAAGATTTTTATTCTTTATGAATAGTATCTCAGAGGTTAATGCATTTTTGTTGAGCAGCAAATCAATAACATGGAGTTACAGACTAAATGACAAATTTAATTAACATTTAACTCAATTATAAATGCTTCATGTTAGATATGGTGGATTGTCTATTTTTAAAATATTCATTTCATTTTTTAAGAAATACTAGTAAACACATTTCTGGTTTATCATTTTTCTTCATAACTTTTCTTTTTGATTTAACGTACCTATCCCTTCACCATAAGGATAAGAAATCCAGGCATGCTGGGCATGATGGCACACACCTGTCATCCCAGCATGTGGGAGGCCGAGGCAGGAGGATCACCATGATTTCGAGGCCAGCCTAGGACACAAGTGAGTTCAAGGCCAGCCTGGACTGCACAGAGAGACCCTGTCTCCAAAACAAAACAAAAACAAAATTGAAATCCAGGCATTTGGTGGCACATGCCTATAATCACAGCACTCTGAAATGAAGAGAAGGAGGATTAAAAGTTGGAGCCCAGTCAGGGTGATTCAGAAACATAGTCAGAGCCTGTCCCTAAGTAAATAAACTTTATAAAGGTTAGAAATGTAGTTATGTAGTTCAGTCCAAAGCTCCAGGGTTCAATACCCAGTATCGACAAGGAGAAAACAAAACAAAACAAAAGAAAACCCTCTTGTACAGTTTTGTTTTGTTTTGTTTTCCTTTTTCTTCAACTAGTTTCCTGCTGCCTCTAAGGTCACCTGACCCAGAGCTGTAACTGTAGTGCCCTTGTAGCAGTCTAAGCCAATTATAACTAACTAGAACTCTGAATAGCCTGATCCTACCGATTCCCACCTTGCTTCCATGCTGGTGCTCGGGTTCCTGCCACCATCGTCCGTCATCTACAGTACTGCAGAGCCTTCTCACTGATCTTCCAAAGTTCACTTTTATCCTTACAATCAAATCTCCTCATGGAAGGAGGGTGATTGTTTCTAAAAATCGCATTGTAAAATTCCTTTGCCAAAAGCATCTGGTCACCGTGAACGGTCACTCACCTGAAATAAGTCAGAATTCTTTGTCGCTATTCCAGAGGCTTTCACGACCTCACTGTCCTTTTTTGGAAGGAGCTGATCCCCCGTGTCTGGGTGCTGACTGGCTGGGCGCACTTCCTCCAGCAGAAGAGCATCATGGTCCCAAACGCCCAGGCCACCAAGGAAGAGAAATAGCAAACTTTTCATGAAGCAAGAAACCTCACCATGGATGAGCACATCTTCACTATTGTGCAGTCTTTTGAGTTCATCGTGACCGCAGGACAGAAATATGATTGCTGCCTCCAGGCAGAATCTATAAACGCCATTCGTGAGTGATTCCTGCAAACGTTTTCCTTTCTTGGCTGGAATCAAAGAACAAGAACTGAATGTACCTTAAGAAAAGTTACATAAATATGAAATGAACTTTTGCTGTTCTAAACTGCTGGAATGTGGGAATCACTTTGTTACAATAACTGTACTTTTTTTTAATTTAACCTGCTGTTTTTTGCTATTCCCATATCTTGAGCCTAAATTTGTTAAATTGGTTAAAATTACTTATTAATAGCATAATTGAAACATTTTCTTTTTAAATGTAGTCATGAGAAAATCTTTTATGAAGGGATCTTGTTTATTTCTACTTTTCATAAGAAATGCTATGATTATTTAAACTTTTTTATAATTTCACATATCTATGTATGGTGTACTTCCTATTTATTTATTTATATTTAGATTCTTTAATTTGCTATTTATGAGGTTGCTGTTGTTGAGTGTGTAATGTTTACCATTTCCACTGACATTAATGCATACTTCTCTAGGTATGAAATGTGATTTTGTTCCTACTATTGTAAAAGAGAATGCTATTATTTTTAAATTGCACCATTTCACCCTCCATTTGATTCTCTATTTTTCTCTTTTGGAATTGAACCATTTAAAATGTGGCCTTTAGAATACTCAAAGTTCTCTAGCCTGCACTCCTCCTCTTTTCACCAATAGGCTTTCAAATTAATTTACCCTTCTCTGAGTCTTAGACTTTGCTGACAAGATGTTCCAGAGTTTGTTATTGCTGCTGTTGTTGTTTTGTTTGTTTGTTTTTTAGTGCTTGGAATTTGATACTGTGTTTTTAGATGGAGACTAGGGATGCATTTTCTTTTTTTTGTAGAAGTAATAAATAGTGTAAGTCTGGGGGATCCTATGGTTTCTGTTATAGCTACACATGTCTGCCAGTGTAGTCTGGAAACATCTATAGATATACAAAAACTGGTGGCCATGGCATTTCTCTAATAAAATGTTACTTTCAAAAGAGACAAGACCAATAGAATTCTCCTTGTAACTCTGTATTTTTAAGATTACAATATTTGGGATCTATACACCACTTTTCTACTCTGTCATCCTCCATTCAGATTTATTAAAAAATCTTTCAGAATTAATTGTTTCTGTATCCCTTTAAGTTTCAATTCTGGAATTAATACTTAGTTTCAATTATATCTAAATTACTTTTCTCATGTAAGGAAATATAACTGGAAGTATATATATGTGTGTGTGTATATATATATACATATATATAAATCATATTATTGTTTATTTACAATGATTGACCTGTTACCCAGTTTTTCTTTGGATGATGCTACCCTATCTCCTGACTGACTTGTATGGTGCTAGTCTAACTTTTTCTATTGTATGTAGTTTTTCCCCTTCTGGTTACTTGTAAGATTTTGTCTTTAACACTAAAATTCAAGAATTTTACCAACAGATGTGTTTTCTGATCAATCTTTTGTGATACTAAGTAAATTCTTTCAATGTAGATCAGATTTTCATCATGAGAAATTATTTTCTGCATTATGAAATAACTTTCTCCTTCATTTATTTTTCCCCTTTGAGAACAGCTATTACTCAAAATTTGGACCTATAGTGTATAATTGCTAATAATCTTATGTTTCCGCCGTGGTCTCTGATTCAACAGTTTCTCTCTTGGCTCCAAGTTATACCTTCCATTGGACTTCTGCAGCCACCAGTAATACTCAGAACTGATAATATTCATCAATTTATATACTAATCATAGTAATTTTTAAATTTATTATTTCTGTAACATTTTGTTTCTTGTTATATATAATTGTGACTATAAGCAGTTCATTATTTCTTGTTTGAAATAACACCTGAGTCATATATATATTATTGTATTTAAAAGCCAACTTTTTCTTGAATCTTGCTTGTTTTTTCATATTGTGGTCGCTGAATAATATTAGGCACAGGCTATTTGCATGCAGTTAAATGGTTCCTCAGTCTTTCCCTACCTGCTTGTTAAGCAGAGTGAAGGCTAATTGTGCACCTACTTTGCAAAACCTTGGAGTATTTTCCTCAAGTACAAAGACACTTTTGGGAGTGATGAAATTTTTCATCATCTTGATTGTAGTGATGTATTTCTGAGCATATATATATGAACTTACCGAATTGTAAATTTTGGAGGGTTGCTAGGAATCAAACTCGGGGGTCTTGCACTTGCCTAGTCAAACTGAATTGTAAATTTTCGATGTTTCACTTATTAAGTTATACCTGTGTAAATACGTTTGTTTAAATATAATTACATCAGCTTTCCTGAGAACTGTAACAAATGAGAGATCTCTGTGCGTACACCCTCCTCTAGTTCATAGGGGTCAAGTTTTACAGGTAGAATTTTCTCTGTAATGTTCTGAGTACTTGAACTTGATTTAGGTCTATTCTTTAGGTTGCATATATTTATTAGCCAAATTGATTATTTTTAACCTCTTCATACTAAGATGTTTTGTAGATACTACTAGGTAGCTACTCCAATGTTTAATGCTATACCAGTTTTTTTCAGGTCTCAAAGGTCATTGTGTAAAACATGTATGAAATTGTAAGGAAAATGCTTTTAAAAATTTTGAAATAAAATTTAAACACAAATAGGTACTTATATATAGATAGTGGAAAACACTGACGTAACAAACACCATTAGGCTGCAGTATATAACAGTATTATCTGCATATTGATAGTGCTAATTTATTGACAAGACATACTTTTCTAAATGATGTGACAGGTTTAAATATAATCTCTTAAACAACTGAAGGTATTAAAGGAGGGTCTTATAACACATAGAAACTCTATTTTAAAGAATCTTAATATATCCAACAAAAATAACTTTTGTTGTTCACAAATGTGGTTTACAGTCTCACTAATGCCTTTTGAATCTTTTCAAGGCAGAAGAACAGAAAACACATTTTAAAATTACATTCATTTTCCAGAAAAAGGTATTACCTAACTTAATTCTCTCTTGCTTGTCAAGACTTGTCGTACTGCTTTTTAACAGGGAAGCAAAGATATCTATCCATAGCTATCAATTTTTATCCCATAAGGATTCATAAGAAAAAATATATTTTTCGAAGAACTCGCAGATTTAATCTCGAATTGAAATGCCACTTCCTGTAGTCCCTAGGAAATTTTATAATTTCTAAAAATGACACAATTTCACCCACCGAAAAGAAAATCATGTGTCTCTCTGAATTTTCGTTGGTGAAAATGCTTCATTTTTAAAAATATTTTGTTAGCCTTTTTGCCAGAAAAAAATATTTTATTTTAAGATGATTTACATAAAACAATGCTGATATGCTTGCTAAGGAATGAGAGACAGAAATATTTTTATTAATACTTCCAAATTCCAAAAAATAATACAGTTATGATTCAGTGCTTTCTTTCACCTGATAGAGGTATCCAGCCATGCTAGTTTTTAATCACTGTTACTCTTCCTAAAATGTTTAAGTTTACAAAACTGTTAACTAGATTGAGGGAAATAAAATATAATTTGTCACATAAATAGGAGTGAAGAAGAGGAATAAAGGGCAGAAAGTTGACATAAAACAGCCTGTTGGAGGATAACAAAGTGAAACATCCTTTTGATCCAAAATAAGTTACATGGACTACTACTTCATAGGGAAAATATATCATTACCTGTCCATCCATCTTCCTATCTAACATCTATCACCTGTCTCTATCTCATGTATCATTTTATCTCTTTATGCCTGAGATAAACGTCATTTCAATGATTTTCACAATTTTATTCTTTCATTGGTTTGTTATACAGACTCTTCTTTTTTGTTATGGATACACTTACTGTAGTTATATAATACAGTATGGGAATATTCTTTTTGTAATATTAAAAAAAAAAAAACTATGAATCTAAAATGGGATCTTTAAAAAAACATTTAATCTGTCTGCTTGTATTTTTAGTTCCACGACTTTTAAATTATATATATCCATTAGAATTTTTCTCCAATTTTTTCAGTTTGGGGAAAATCTATACTGTTAATCCTGAAGAATAGAGTATTCAAAAGAAGAGGTATAAGGAGCTAATAGAAGTACTTGTTGAAGATAAAAAGAATTGGAATTAAGTTAAACTCTCTATAGATTGCTGTCACAGATTAGCTTGCCTCCTGGCTAGAGATCATTAATACATCATTTTCCCCTTAATACTGTTTTTGCTTTATTTCACAAATTAATATGTTACTACACACATAAGTGTATGTGCTTGTGTGTGTGTGTGCGCGTGTGTGTATGAATGCACACATCACATATACCTGGGGATACACATACCCATAAAGGCTACAGAAGAAGTTATCACGTGTATGCTAAAGCTTTTGAATGGAGCACTTTTGACCATATTATTGTAGATAATTGAGTTAGGTAGAAATATTATAGGCAGTCAGACAGGGCTGGGCCCTCGATAGAGACAATACGCAAGAAGAGAACACACTACAACTATGGCCAAAGGTGCATCCATTGAAAGCCAGGCCTCAAGATAAGGATAAAGTGATCAGAGCTACACACCTGCCTGGGAGAGAAGCAATAAGCTGAGCATCATACTCATCCAATTTGATAAAGCCCAGACTAATATCAGTCAGCCCAGTGGGCGACTAGGCCCCAGACCCACTCCATCCTGGAATGTCTCTGTGCTTTCTATGTCCATTTGCTTCGTGACCTGTTTCCTCATTGCATCAATATCACCTAAGCAACGATACTTGTGATATTGCTGGCTGATCATAATTTTGACCTACATTGTGCCCACCTCGTGATTTTACTCTATGAAACTTCCTCTGAAAAGTGGGTTCGCTGGCAGCCCACTTGGGCCTCCTCCGGTCTCCCAGGAGTTGTCTTTCCCTCTCAGTACATTTCCCTACTCTTCACCTTCTTTGCACCTTAGAATTCATTCTTTGGTTTCGCAGACCACAAACTCGGCATGTCTAACATCTAACAGGTTGGAAGTCATATTTTTTCCCCTATATCAGTGTCACACTGAGTGTCTTGAAACATATCAAAACTCATAGCCAGTAATTACAGAAAAGCCTCCTGAGAAAGCCTTCTAAACACAAATGGTTCCAATTGTATGATGTTACAACTTGTAATCCATTGACATTACAGTTGTGTAGAAGTGATATGCACTCAGGAGGAACCGTACTTCACATCTTGGATTTTAATTTTTTCCAGAGCTAGCAATATGTGGCAAGACCCTCCCTCACAACCTGAGCATGGCAGTAAGTTACAGCTTCCAGTTTATACATGGAATGGGGAGAAACCAGCCACTACTGCATCCAGGACTGTGCTGATATGCTAGGATTTTTGGTACGCTAACTGTGGCACATGCATTTTTGAATGAGATATATTCAATTTACTGTGAATTCATGGAATGTAATCCCACTGTAAGTAGAAGAGCATGCATATATTCTAACACCTTTGATACATGTAATGAGGAGGAGCTGTCTTTACTGTGTAGAACTGTTACCTATACTCCAAAATTGTCCATGTGTCCTTGGTCTGAAAAATACCAATATTTCCTTAGAGATAAACTAGTGAAAAAAGCATTAAACATTACCTTTATTGTATCGAGATTTTGCAAAAGGCCTGCATGTTTAAGTATTCATAGGTAAGAGTTTGTTGAAGCAACAAGAACATCTTATCTAGAGGTTTCTACATACACAAAAACAAAAATTAGAAGAAAAATAAACAAGTTTTCATATAATGAAAATTGCCTATAAATCCAGTACTTTTAATAACTTGTGTACATCTTCTGGTACCTAGGAATGAAGCACAAAAATAAATTATGCAGTGCATTATGTTTCACTTTAGAAATGTTTCCCGTCTTCTGGTCTAGCTGTCAAGAAACAAATACAGCGTTCCCTAGTTGAAAGTGTGGTGAATTAATTCACGGTCACCATAAGCAGGAACGCCCAGCTGAACAGAATCTGCGTGATTCTGAGTGTAGAAGACCCACCTGAGGGTTGTTGCCAGAACAGCATAAAAGGACAGCAGGAGGGGAAGATTGTATGCTGCTGATTTCCCAGGACAAGCTTCCTTGTGGCTGCTTTTTCGCATTCAAACTGGGCTGTTCTTGTCCTTGGAGGAGCTCGAATTCTTCCTGTAGCCACTAGGGATGGCTGCTGCTCTCTGTGGGGTAGCATTTGTCTTGAGCGTTGCCTCCTGGCTCCAGTGCAGACCCCTCACAACCTAGCACGGATCCTTCACCCTGCGGGGCTCAGACTTTCTAGCTTCCACCACTGGCTGTCAAGCCTTTCTGGTGCAGATCTCTGATACAGACTTGCTTGAGACATTGCCTTGGACGCCAGGCCTCCAGCTGGATTGCTGTGGGATCCAGGCCCTCCACTGGATTCTTCAGGTCCCTAGTGCACAGACAGATCTCTTGGACTTTTCTTCGTCTGATTTTTTGGGTGAATATTCTAAGTAAATTCTGTAAATTTATGTGTCCTGAATTAAATGTATTCCCTTGTAAATCATTAATACCCGAAGGATACAACTTTATCTGTGTTTCTAATCTGGTATCCATAATACTGTAGATCATAAAGACTTTATTAAAACTTCCTTTCTTTCTCATATGTTCCCTAAACTGAGAGCTACTAAATGTCTATTTAATATACCTACAAAAATATACTTATTTGCAGTTATTTGAAGAGGCGTTAAAACACAAGAATTGAAGGGTATATCTTTGAACTTGCTATACTTAACCAACTGCCTTTCCTTTTCCTTTCCTTATACTTCTGCCATTTTTTTTTAATCTTTCATTGGTTTATCACGTTCCACATGTTTCTTTTCTTCCCTAGTAGATACAAACTACTTGCTTTTTCCACAGGTATTTACAACTAATGCAGTAATTAACATATTTGTATTTGTTCTTTTTCATAAGAATGCAACTAAAATGACTTTACTGTGAACCTTAAACTAGGTAACATATATCTGATTCTTAAGTAATAAGAAAAATAGAATTTGAGCTTGAAAGGACATTCAAAATCATCTAGAACAATGATAAACAAATTCTATCCCATGGTGCCCTGAAGCTAATATATTTTAGATATAAGAGTTCCATTTAAAGTAGTCATCGAAAAGGAAATGAGTTTTCATAGTTTCATAGTCTGGAAGAGAAACTTGAAACTTCGTAAGTCATTGGCCTTTGTATCATTCATAGCTACTAACTAGCTAAAATCTTGCCTCAATTTTGAGGCAGAAAAGATAATAGAATAATAGTTAATATTCCTGCTTAGTGTTAATTTAATAATGGCATATTACATAGCTCCTAGCAAGCTGATGTCACTTATAAAAGAAAAAAAATTTATTTTACCTAACTTTATATGTGGAAACCAAAGCATTTATGTACGCAATTGTTCCTAAAAGCCAAAATATATATTCATTCAAGCAAAAACATTTTTCACTTTTAATATTTGAAATCCAAATGAGGTTTTCCTGTTATATATTGAAGGGAACATTTTACGAAAAGCAACACTCAGAGATCAGGGGGTCAGTCAATACAAATTGAGAGCTGATCTTTAAATACGTGAGCACCGTAAGATCCATTTGAACAAAAATAATGTTTATCAAATTAATAAGGGGCATTATGCTGACCTGAGCAGTAATAAGAATTACGTAATTGCAGCTGTGCTTTCTTTCTGCTTTTCTAATATCTCTCTATCCAGATATCATTTTTTCTTTAAATTGTGGGCATTATTTATATGAGTGTATATATGTATATGCATACATCACAGTTGTTCCAAAAGTTATCTAGGCTATTTAAAAGATTCTGTATAAAGCACTTATAAATGTAGTTTTAAAGGTATGTGGCTGTCATGACTGGTTATTACAACACAAATCATGAGTTGGCCTATAGCTGGTGAAATCCCTAGCTGGTGAATGTCCTAGAAATTAAATTATATTTTTTCTTCTTCTGCACTCCACAGAATTTGAGACTGATCTCTAAGGTTAAATCACTTTTTTGACCTCAAAGATCTTTCAAGAAGTATTCATAAGAAGCTGTCTCTAGAGCTTTCCACTTTGAGGTAACAAATGATCTGAGTGGTATAGTTAGTGAAAAAAAAAGCAAGAAAAGTTTTAGCAAGTGCCATCCAAACTCACATGAAGTAGATGCCTTTTGAGGAATAGTTGTCTTTTCTTCATTTTTTGTAGCAATTGTTGAATTTCTTTAAAAATAAAATGATTGCAATAATTCATAAGACATTAAAACATAGAAAAGATATATGATTGCCCTTAAATTGGGACCCAAGGTTGTCTTTAAATACCATTTTGATTGGGTTCCAACATTCTCTTCTCTGGAAAAATATGAACCAAGTTTCCTAATAATCAAGCAACAATGTTTATGTTTCTTAATTGGTCAGAACTAGTTAAACAAAGTTCTGGTTATAGCATGAATTTCTCTCTCTCTCTCTCTCTCTCTATCTATCTATCTATCTATATATATATATATATATATATGTACTTTTTAAAAATTTACTCTAGAAATCTATGGGAAGCAAGAACATTATTAAATGGGATTTCTTACAACTTCATTTTTTTTCTTTAGTTGGAGTTACCTAAACTAAAAATCTAATGAGCATAGTTTCTTCCTTTCATAGTAGATTATTTTAAACTTAAATTTTTACCAAATACATAGGTGACATTTGGGTTCTGCATGAGTATTTCTGTTTTATTTTTTAACTACAGTATATGTGTTTTTTGGAACTGGTTGGGTACTTAATCATTGGGCACATTCAGTCGCATTTACCATAATAAAAAATAGTTAATACTTTCTATTTTTGGAAAATTTTAAAGAAAATTATCAAGATATAATGAAAGATGAATGTCATTGTTAATTTACTTCTTCAAATTTATAATTTTTTTTGGTTTTTATATGTACAATGGCAGTCTTTAGAATATATATAGAGGAACACAAATCTTAGAAAGCTTTAAGAAAATTCTGAGTCGGACTTTACATATCATAAAAAAGTGAAGCTAATAAAAGGGACAGTGAATAACACACAGAAATCTACTTGTGATACAAATATTACTCAAATTTGTAAATGTAATTAGGTATGTAATAAGTGTGTATAAACAAATATCCATTATTATTATATCAGAGTAAAAAATATAATACAGAATCTCCTGAGAAAATCCAAAGGCTTCACAAATTCTAGAGAATTTTAAAAGTAGCAGTTTTTTTGTTAAAAGAAATACTATGTAAATTTCCTGAAGAATTTAAAGTGAAATGACTAATAGTGATTAATGAGACTCGTTTGGTAATTTATGCATTCCTAATTTAGAGGAAATAATACTATAAAATAATTAAACTACTACTAATCATAAAAATGATAAAACAAAATTAGATGTCGAAGTGGGCCCTACCTTTTGAAGATAACCTGGTGTTTTATTGCTCTGTGTCACAGAATTAGGTTTATGCATCAAGTTGTCTAGCTCAGAACTCTCAAAAGTATTTGTGAAGGTAATCGCTTTTCTTCAGAATATATTACTGAGTTTCAAACTTTCTTTGAATCAGAGCACCTTAACAGAGAGGGTATTAGGAGACTAACAAAAAGAGACTGAGAAAAAAAATTTTTTTCAGCATGCCCAACTGTTGTGATGATGCTCAGTCCATGGAAGTCCTCATAGAGTGTTATGGTGATTATCTTGATGTCCTGAAAGCCTCGAACTCTCACAAGGTGTGACTTTTGGCAGGTGACTGGATCACAGGTGTGTGATACTGGATTAGTCAACTGATGGGTTTATAGCTGGGTGTGATGTTGTGAGGTGAAGCCCAGCAGAAGGAGGTGGGTCACTGCGGGCTTGGCCTGGAGACAGACAGAAAGGCAGACAGATCCCTCCGACTCTCTGAGCACTGCTGCTTCCTGCCTTCCGTGCCCTTCCACCTCCGCCATACTCCGCATGCTTTCCTGCATTGGAATCAGCTGACTGAGGATGGAAATCTTTGCAAACTATGAGCCAAAATAAACCTATCCTCCTTTAACTTGTTGCTGTTGGGTTTTGTGTTCAGCAACAAGAAAGTACTTAAAACACAGCCACAAGGCCCCAGAGCATTTTGAAGGTGTTTTCTTTACAGTGAATGCCTGTTGTCTTGATTGCCTCTCTCAGACACAGGTCAAAGATAAGTTGTCTGGCTATTGTAAATCTGTCCATTTTCATTACTTAGGGGGGAAACACAGGCATTTTTTTTTTTAATTATCTTACACCTGAATTGATGATGACTGATCAAAACCAACACAAAACTACAGGACAATATTTGTTTTGCTCATTATGTAAAGCTAAGAATGCATTCACTGGCATTTATTCATTTCAAACACATTCTTTTGTGTGAGGTTTTTTTTTTTTTTTTTTTTTGGGTGGTGCTGGGGATCGAACTCAGGGCCTTGTGCTTGCTAGGCAAGCACTCTAACCACTGAGCTAAATCCTCAGCCCCTTGTGTGAGTTTATTATAATCAAAATATCTTATACTAGAAAAACAAAATATTTTGATCACAGGGAGTAATGTCCTTTTAACAAAATCTATGTCAAGTATCATAGAATTTTAAAATGGAATACTGGAACATAATAACATATTTTGAAGTGATATAGTAGACACTAGAAGAATTATTCCAATTACATTTTTTTTTCTTTACTGCAGTTAGGCTATGTTAGAATTCAAAAAGTAAAGTTCACTTTTCAAGTTTCCCTTGCATTTAGGCATTGTCTTAGTTACATTTCTTCATTGCTAAGACAAAATACCAGACACCCACAAGTTAAGAGAGGAAAGGTTTATTTACCTCACAGTTTGTATGTATTTCACTCCACAATTGGCTGGCTCCAAGACAGGGTGGCACAGCACAGGGGCATCACAGAGAAGAAACAGTTCATGGCAGGAAGAAGTTAGCAAAGTGAGCAAGGGGACTTCACAGCTTTTTTTGCGCCCTCCTTAACATTCTGTCTATCCTCCAGGACTAAGGTGCTGCCAAACCAATCAGAGGACTGATTTAGTAACTGCCCACCCTTAGTCCCAGCATCTCATACTCTAGATCCAGCCACCTCTGAAAAAGCCCCACCTATGACTGCACGAGGATTTGGGGAGCCATCCAGGCACAAACCATAAAGAGGCAGAGCCAGGTAAATGAATACTAGTAAATGAGATGAATGAACAGCTAGGATTATGTAGCTTTTGCAATGTCCTCTGTGGCAGAGAGCAGGTTATAAGGCCAATGAGGACTATATCATGTGGATGATAAAGAGACTTGAAAGAAACAGATCTTGCTGAATCACTGAAGTTGGCTACTGACCTTGTGACATTTTACTGGAAATACATCATATTTTAAATCACATTTTAATGCTTTTGGGAGATTGGGACAGTTACTACATGTTTCCAGAGAGTTGGTCATTGGAAACACTATCAGTACCTCTTTGTCTCTGTTTCTGTGTGTTCCTCTCCGCCTCTGTCTCTTTCTGCCTCTGTCTCTGTCTCTCTCTTTTTCCTCCCCCACTCTCCCTCTCCCTCTCTTCCAATTCTTGAGCATGGATACATATTTAGGGTTATTTTCATTTTTTCTCTCCCTCTCTTAAATTTTCTTTCCCTATAGCTGAAATAATCTGAAAAAATTTTAAAACATTCTCCAACATTCTAGCTGCCATTTTACATCTGCAGAAGGATATCTTGTGTCTGTATCTCAGGTAATTTAATAAGCTAATTTTAGTGAATTTACTATCATCTGGTACTGATAGAATATATGTTAGCCCCTAGATAATACTATAACATTAAGTGGTCCTCCTGTTCATTAAAAATAGAGGTTCAAGTACATAATGTGAACCTTTCAGAGTGTTTGGATTATCAGCAAAGACAGTTACCTCTCAAATTTCTACATGTCTAGCTGTGTGCCTCTTCCACATGTGTTTAAATCCAGAACGCCCGTGAACTAGGAGTGAATTGATTTTTCTTATGTTGACTATCTTGAATATGGGCCTATGTATGTGATCATATGCACACATACACATACACATGAAGAATGGATGTTCTTACTCTATACTTATTAAATTCCCATATTTCTTATGTACACTGCTATCACTGACTGAAATTCAGAACACCGAGTCCCCATTTGACAGCCTTGATTACTGTAGGAATACTCAGTTTACCGTGACAAAGTAGGCAGTTCTAACATAAATAGCTCCTGGGTATGCTTTAGAAGGAAATTTTTCCTTAGATGGCTCTATAGAAACCTGTTTGAGCAAGCTGTTTTATCTTTTACAAATCTGCCTGCTACTTTTTATGAGCTTCAGTTGCTCTTTATGACTATCATAAAAGAAGAGTAGAGGCCGTGTGTGTATCCAGTGGTCCCCAAAGCAAGCATCCTAACATGGAAAATGTAATGAGATGTTTGGATGTTCTTTCCCCACAGCTGGGTAGTTATTCTCTGAATTCCTTTTTTCCAAACCATTTCATTGTCCCTGTAACATTAAAGTACACATGAAATATGTTTGACAGTTTTTATTATTTTTTCTTAATGAAGTAATCACCAAAATATTATGTTCACTATCAAAATGAGCAATAAATCAAATTGGAAATTATTCACAGTGCCATATAATTAATTTTTGAAAAAATAATTATCTAAAAATGTGAAGTGTAAATTTGTGACTATGAGTTATTTTAGGGAGAGTTAAATAATACTTCCTTAAATTTTACATTTACTTAGATAATATTAAAATGTAGGAGTTATACATACTAGATTTCAATTATAAAATTCGGCATATTTATTTTATTTTTTTATGTGCTGGGATTGAATGGCATATTTATATTTTAAATTTGTATTTTTAAAATAATTTAGTAATTTTTATTCTCTTAACTTCTAAACTCATAGCTAATTTATCTTTTTATATTTTGCTGACATGCAGGAATTTCTTACTTAAATATTGAACTGTCTGCCTTTATCCATAATCAATCCTATTTTTAATCTTCTTTTCTTTCTACTCAATTCCCTATTTCTTTGTGCAATTCCTTAGTTTTATTTTAAAGTTAGAGCAAATATAGTACTATCCCTTTTATGTCATTGGAATTTTTTTCCTCAAAGGTAGTGTAAAACAAACCAAGATGTGAGCATCAAACGCATCTTACTCAAGATTTTTGTCTTTTTCTTGAGGTCTGCATCGCAGTTTTTTCTCTATGTGTCTCCGTTTTCATAACATAAAATCTCATCAGAATAATTATAATCCAAGTACTTCTGTTACATTCATTCTAGCCCATTTCGTTCCTCCCAGTTTGGCACTTGCTTTGCATTTCACCAACACAAAACAACTTTTAAGTTCCCATTCATGCCTCCTTGTTGTAACCTAAGCCTACAATATTTATTTTTTCTTCCCAGAGTTCTACCTTTAGATTTCATTTTGATATTACCCTTTTCCATGAAGATGTTTCTGACCTCCTCTTGAGCTCAGCATCTTCAGTGCGTCGGATGTTCGTTTTCACAGTTCTGACTGCCCTGTCATCAGTCCTTCCAAATCACTGAGTACTCAAACGTTGATCTAGCTCATCTCTCAGTATCACCACTACTAAAAGAAAGATTGTTCTGATTTCATGCAGCAATCTACCTGGCTTTTTATTCGTCTATTTTTACTTAGAAATCTCTCTCCATACTTCCCTCTATGTTAACTAATATTCAGATCTTTTCTCCATAGAATGTCCCTCAAGTCCCGGGAATCTCCTGGCTTGTCATTACTCTGAACTACTATAATCATACCGTTTATACTGTTCCCGTGGTATTTTGAGTGCACTGTATATTGTTGTTTTTCAGAATGTTGTTAATTACAGAGAAAAACATGCACTGCCCTGTCGGCCCGTCTGGACACCTTAATTCACTGTCTCTTAGCTAGGAGCATGCAGCTGATCTGAGCATGCACTTCTGGAGATCTACAGATCTTTGGAGAGTTTACATGGGAAAACTTCATACACTTACAGGTATACTCTCTTCTTTCTAAAAACCTACAGCTTGAGCCTTTATCAAATTAACAAAAGCACTCGTCTAAAATTAATTTGTGCAAAAACACCAGGAATCTTGATTTCAACTTCTTTCATTCATTCTTTCTTTCCTGCATGCTCACTGTTTCTTTTTATTATCAGGCATACAAATACAATGTGTTTGACAAATATCTATGATTCATTTCTCAAACCCTAGGCTGTCCCTTGGAACAACCAGGGTGCTAGAAATAGAGAACAAACAGAAAAAGAAGACTAACAAAAAATGCAAATGAAAACTGAACACCACTCTCTCCCATAGAGTCGTATGAATTACATTACCATTTTAAGAGTAGTTCTGCACATTTGGCTTCCACATAAAATATAAGGTCTAAAGAAAGTTAAACTAAATATACATTTATGAGGCAATAATTAGAAAGAGAATGTCTAAGTGAATACCATGAAAATCAAGATCTAGAAAACTGCCTGCACAATAGAAATTTCTTGGTAGATCCTACATATAAGAATTCTCTACTTTTATCTTACAGATTCTATTAGCCTGAGCCTAAATAGATTAAAATATAAATACATACAAGTTGAAACATTCTACACCTGTGCATATAGAGATTCCTGTTGAGGGAGAACTTGTCATGGGTCTCATATGTCTCTGCATGCTTTTTATGTATAGTTATAATTCCATTTTTTCCAACTATTTACAAGGATGTTGAATCACAAACTTCCCTAAGCAAAGGGATTAAAAAAAAAAAAAAGAATTGAAGGGAAAATTTGGAAATAGACCTTTTTGCAAACAAGAAGGGGGAAGAAGGGTTGGAGAAAGGGGAGGGGATGCAGACAAAAAACAGAATTAAAATGTATTGTGTACAGGTAAAAATTCCCCATGATGACCATGATCCTTATGTACTGCGAACATGTGCTAATAAAATGATAGACGTGGAATATGTTTATTGTCTTTTGTAACAATGAATATCTCTTTCTCAGGCAAAGTTTAAGCAGACTATTTTCCAGTAAAAAATATGTGTCCCCTATGACAGAATTAATGAAAATGTGGCAAACTAACTGGACAGTTTACCTGTAGAATAAAGTTGCAGACCTTCAAAGTTCTTGACCAGTCCATTTTATGAACATGTGAAGTCTCCAAAATAATTCTAGTCATAACACAAAAGATTTGTTGAACATGATGAATGTATTAATGTATAATATAATTAATATTCTCAAATACTTCACGTATATGTATGTATGTAAGAAGAGATAAAATAAACAGTATTTGTTAAGAGAAACAAGGTATAAGGAGATAACCTACAAGATATAACCTTATATATCTTCATATATAAAGTGATTAAAACAATGTGGAGTTTGCTCAATGGAAAACAGATATTGGAACAGAAAAAGCCACAAAACAGATTTATACTACATGGACTCTGTGTAGAGATTGTGGTAGATTAATGGAAATGGAATACGCATTTTAATAGTATGCCTTCATAGGAGAACTTTTTTTTAAAATTGGATATTTATACTCCATCATTTCAAAAAGTTAATCCTGAGCTTCTTCAACAATTTTAGGAGATTCTTGGCCATAGCTCACCCAATATCACCGATGCCCCATTTCTGTCCTCTTTCTCTAGCTGAATTAAAACTTCTGTAATTCTACTTACTTCTTCACTTTGCTTCTGTAAATTATTTTTAAACATATTCCTATGTAGGAGTGTCTATGTCCTAAGTAAATTATTTTCCCTATCTTCCAATTTACAGAGTTATTAAACCTTATTAAAAACCTTATTAAAACCTTTCAGAATGCATTAGTTTTTCCATTGCTAAGATATAATACTTGATACCCACAACTTAAAGGAGAAGAGATTTAATATGAATAAAGAGTCCAGAGTACTCAGTCAGCTGGCTCCAAGGCAGGAACATCACGATAAAATGGTGTGGTGGACAGGAAAACGAGAGGGGAACCTTCCATTGAGGAGGGGGCTAGAGACCAGGTATATACACCAAGAACATGTGTCTGCAACCCAGAGGGACATGCCCAGAAATCTGCTTCCACCGGTACCCCAGGGGAGGCCAAAACCAATCTTGTCGACACTCCTTCCTAACATCTACAACAATCAACTTTGTCAGAAGCCTGGAAAACCATTAACATTTTACAATATTAAATCAAATACTAAATGAAGAAAAGGGCAACCCAAAATGCCAAAACAAGCTAGTAGTGTTTATTCTTCGTTCTTGCCCCATTTCCATTCTGATTTGGTAGCAGTCTTGAAGAATGGGATTTCGGTCCTGTCTTCCATAGAAAACACATTTCATTAACGAAAGATTGTGCTTGTCTGTTTTAACACATCCGGAGGCTATCTGAAGAAATGACACAGGAGCTCATATCTTGAAACGCAGTCACTGTACCCAGACATTGACATTTTTCAAAAACATTGTAAGGGGACTTCAAAACATGCAGCACATAGGGACAACGTGGTATGGTTGTGACATACAATGAGTTGCCTAAGGAATGAGGACAGAATATGAGAAGAGTATCTCATATGTAAATTATGGCATCAAATGTGCTTTTTGTATATGGAGGCGTTTAGAAAGCAACATACGTGTCCGTGAGAGGACATGATTTTAAAAGACCGAAGATGACTAAGCTTTCATCACTCACTGACCTGTAGACTCAGTGCTGACAGGAAGTCAAGCTGTCTGGGAAAACAATTGCACATGACCTGGCTATGTGTCAAAGCAGGGTCCCAGCATGGGGTGACTCCCAAAAGATTAGAAGTATTCATTCCTGTGTGTTTTGTTTGGCCTTCTGGAAACCAAGCATTAGCCTTGTGAAAACACTGGTTGAGCCAAAAGTAACCTTCAGCATCAGTAACATCAAACCCTGAAGAAATGGGACATTCTGAGTTACAGTGTTACCATATTACAATATTCAAATTTTTCTATACAAAATATGAACAAAACCACAAAGTGAACAAAGAAATATAAAAGTAAGACCCGTTTCATGGGAAAGTAGAATTCACAAATACCTCCTATGAAGAGCTACAGTTATTTATTTGCTAAACAATGACTTTAATTACTTTTTTTTTTTAACCAGGAATCGAACTCAGGGCCTCATGCTTGGGAGGCAAACACTCTGACTACTGAGCTAAATCCCTGGCCCTATTTTTTAAAAATTTGTTTAGTTTTATGTAGTGGAGATTGGACCCATGGCCTCATATATACTAAATACATGTTCTCACTGAGCTAATCTTCCAGCCCTACACAATGATTTAAGGAACATTTTTTGGGGGGAGGGTGGGGGCCGGTGCTGGGGATCGAACTCAGGGCCTTGTGCTTAATAGATAAGCACTGAGCTAAATCTCCAACTCCAGTACACAGTGACTTTAGATCAACTGTTTTAGATCGTGCAAGGAGTTAAAAAACTAAAATTTAAAAAATAATTCATGTGCAAAATGAGATTGTCAATGACTACATATAAAATTTTACAAAATGGAGCTAAACACATATTCTGAAGTTACGATGAAAACTAAATGCAGATTGCACTGAAAAGTGTTGATACATTTGCATAAAAGGCAGAATCAGTGAAGATGAAATTGAGACAAAGTTATATTGTCTTAGCAGTAGAAAGACAAATTAAAAAAAATGAACAGAGACTAAGGGGCTTGTGGGACAGCAACAAATGGAGCAACATGAACATATCGTGAATCTCAGAATGAAGAGGAGAAAAAGTGAGAAAAAGGACATTTAAAGACATAATGGCCTAAAAAATATAAAAATTGATGAAATGTATTAACTGCTAATCCGAAGAAACTAAAGAGATTCTAAATAGAAAAAGTTCAAAGAAATCTACACAGAACAAAAATGATAGTCGATATAAAGAGTGGATGAAAATGCATAAGAGCACAGTGTTTTTATACTAGAGAAACCAATTTGATATTATTCAAACTAAGTCATTATAAGATTATAGCACTACTCGTAATCCCTAAGGTAACCACTGAAAAATTAAAAGACCCAGGGACAAAAAAAGTGATCCAGAATTATTAAGTATGTAAAAATGAACTATTTATAAAAAAGCAACAATTGAAGAGTTGATGAACAGAAAGGAAATAAGAAAAACAAAACAAAACAAAAAGCTACTGTGCTGTCAGTAAAAGTGTAGCACGTATAATTATCTACAATGTGTAATACCTGATAACGTTACTGGTTATGAGTATGATCAAAATGTATGTTGAATGTTTAAAATTTTAAAAAATGTATTACAGTAAAAAATATATTGCCATTATTCCCTCCAAAATAATCTCGCTACTAACTCATTTATCCCATCATCCCTTTCTAAAGATGTTCTGGAGGTCCACTTTCCTCAATGTCTATAAATTGTCATAAAAAATATGCTGAATGCTACTGCTGAGTGCCATTCAGTGGAAAGGCAGGATTGTAAAACCATTAAAGCGTATCTTCATCTATCTACCTCATTCAGTCTGGGGTGCTGTATGACTCTGGGCTCCTTCCCAAAGTCAAATGACCATGATAGGTAAGCATTTTAAGTCTATTGAGGACAGCGAGTTAGCCACAGCAGTGAAACTAAAGATAATCTTGAAGGAAGACACGGAGAAGTGCCTCAGAAAGTGGCGAGAGAGATGGAAGGCATGTGTTTGAAGTAAGAAGGGAGTATTTCGAAGGTGATTCGTGGCAATGTTTCTTTTACTGTAATTTTTAAAACTTAAACTTTCACCATTTCTTTGATCAGATTTTTATACGTTAACCATATCAAACTTGTTAATATGACAAAAAAGACTATGTGCTATCAATTTACATAAAAAAATGTTTACTATATAACAATATGTTACATGGGCAACAGCAGCTGCATAAATCTTAAGATTATGTGTATCTTGACTGCGCCAAGGACGTAAGAATTATCTGTTCCTTAACATCTGTATTTGTGAGACTAAGTTCTATGAGGCTCACACAATAATGAACTCAGCTACCACCCCTTTCAAAACGCACCCCTGGTTAAGTGACTCATGATTGTATATACGCACATAAATACGTCCTTATGCATTTGTGTATGTATATTGTGTTTATGTGTATATAAATAGGTATATGTTTTCACTTATTTTAACTTCATTCTCATATTGTTTACATAGGAATAATCTGTTTCTATCTATTCCAATTGATCTTTAGAAAAAGCATTATTTATATCTGTTTGAATGTAATTACAGAATTGCTATACTTCTCGATATTCAGTTTCCTGTCACACACAATCTCTATCCTTCTGCTGGGTGAATACTGTTTTAGAGAAAGAGGCAGAGTAAGAAAAGAAGATTTATGAATAATGTATTAAATGTGTTACTTTTGGTCTAATTTCTTTCATTAAGAATTCTATTACTTTCATATTTTATGAACAATTCCTTAATTCTAGCCTTAAATATCCTGAGTAAAATTGCTAAATATCCTCAAGCACTTTAATTATGATACTTAACTGCTGCATTATGGGCAATAGCTGCCGCTATTTAACTCCCCTTGTTTATTTTGGCTTTGTGTTACCTTTCAATATACAGAAACTTTTTTTCTTCGATCCAGCCATCACTGGGATAGGAAGGGAAAGAATCTTCTGGTTTCCACCCTGATTTGTATTTCTTCATCTAAGATGAGCATATGTCCTAATAATAGATGTGAAGCTACATTATGTCACAACAAGGAAGCAAGTATCACCAGGTTTTTCTGATGTATCAGTGACAAGCTAAATCAGCTCTCTTCGGCTTTCTTTTCTTCTGTACAGCAAGTACTGTGGGAAGACCCAGCTTCCCACTCAAGGACAGGAATAAAAGTCTCTCTTCTGCTTTTCTGCTTCTGAAAAGTGGGTAAATTTTCCCATATTCTCCATCTTGTGCTGTGATGAGAAGGGGCCTTCCTATCCTCCACGAAGTCTAAATAGTCCTGATACTTTAGATCGCACATCATTATTCTCTAACGGTGACAAACTAACTGGGTGGAGGAGTGAGAGAGTGACACCATAAAATTCAAAACTAATGATGCGTTAACTGGAAAATCTGGACAGGAATTGTGAGGGCAAACAAACCACAGCTGGTTTTGCAGGTGTGGGCCAGGTGGGCCTTGGCAGATGACTTTGAACTGTCTGAGTTGCAGCTCTTATTATCTGGGCTGCAGCTAATATGGTGACTTTTGCTAAACTAGTAAATTTTCAGAAGGCATCATTAAGTTTTAATTAAGATTCCCTTCAAAAAAGTAGCCGTTCAATATAAGTATTGTTTTAAATACATATAATATTCATGAGCTCCAAAGTGTGCCCTAACCCATGTCAGTTCTGCATAATTCTTCAAGCTGCTGGTAATATGATTGGTGGTATTGCTAGGCACAAATAAATTAATTCCTAAACATTTTCTCCAGTTTTAGAAATGCATACTATAATTTCAAACTCTGAAAACAAAAGAATGGTGAGCAAAATAAGTAAATACTCTGCCACATAATGATTTTCCATTTTTTATATGCAAGCTGGGCAAAGTGACTTCATTCTAAGGAGCACACTATGCTCTCCAGGGAGAAAGAAAAGACTGAAGTGAAAAAACATGACATAACACCAGGTGATCGAGTGCAATGTCAGCAGCAAGGTGCTATGTTGAAAATACATAGTCTTGATACACTCTGAAGAAAATGTCACTACATTTCTGTGGCTTCCCCCTGTAAACCCTCCCGGTTGCTCATGAGATAAGCACTGAGTTAATCCACATCAAGGACGTACTAAGAGTACCTGACCAGGACTCCTCTACGCTGTTAGGTTGTCAAAACCAAGGAAATTTTGTCACAACCAAGGAGAAGCTATGCAGACAGGAAGACACAACAGAATGTGGTATTTTCATGTATGAAAACAAAAATAATCTGAGACAAAAATAATCTTATATGCAATCTAGGGAAATCTGAATAGGGTATGAGCTTTCGTTAATAATGGAGCAATATGGCTGTATTGAATTGACCAGCATGCCTCTCAAGTGTATCACAGTGTATGAGCTAAATGGAAACTCTACCGTCACAGTATTTCTGGAAATCTAAAACTATTCCAAGTCTGTTCAAGTACAGAAGAGTATAAATGACAATTTAATGTTCTTTTGTACTTCACAAGAAATTAAAATTAAATTTAAATTTAAGATGAATTCCTCTCAGTTGTCTGATTAATTCAAGCCCAGGCAAATCCAGACCAATAGTACATTTTTGCATACTGGCTGTTTACTCTGGTTAAAAGACAGGTATACACAACATCTATTTTTTGTAAAAAAATATATGGTACAATATCTTTTATCGCATATTTTGCTTGTATGAATAACCCATTCTTTCTATATTTAGATCTTCTCGCTTAATATTGTGTTTGGTAAATGACATGTAGATACATCTACAGAAATACTGGAATTCCATGAAGATCAATTACGTAAGTACACCTATTGTATTTTTGAGGTAATTGTGCTTTCCTAATGTTTATAAATAGAAGAAATAAACAAATTGTACAAGTCTTCTTTTGTACAAGTGTGATGATTTATATAGGACATATACCTAGGAATAAAAATGCTGGACCTAAAATTATGCCAGTATTTTACTTTCCTACATATTGTCCATATTTCCCTTTAGTAGTTATTTTATTTTTTCCAACTTAATACTTTTTGAGGTTTCCTATTTTTCTTCATACAATGTTTAATTTTGTCAAACTATTTAATTTCAGCTAGTAATATAGAAGTTAGTTCACTGCAACTTTCCTAGGCAATTTACTTGATATTATAAAATTGAATATATTTTCAAATGCTTACTGCTTCCTTCTCTACAAATTACTTCATCATATCTTTTGCCAAGTTTTATTTTGGGATATTTACCTATTGGGCATGTAAGCATGTATATTTTAGATTCTCATACAGGTTAGTGGTGTGCAAACGTGTTGTGTGTGCTGTGGCATGTATTTTCAATTTTCATTTCGTGTTTTGAAAAGCAGGAGATTATAGCTAACTTCATGACCTTACTTAGCAGTCACTATTATTTTTTTCTTCTTCCAGTTCCTCTGTTCATGCTCCTTTCCTTGTTAGAGTTAGCTAGAAGGTTTTGTCTTATTTTTTTGGTATGCTGATCAGAAAGCAGAGGTGAAATCGCAGCCATCGTGCTGTGCGCGTTAGCACAGCAGGCAGACACGAGCTCGCCATGCGGTTCATCTGCAGGCTCACCTGGTGGGCATGAGGCACCAACCAGCCGTTTGCCCTGCGCCTCCACGTCCCATCAATCAGATCTACTTTGGCTTCCCAGGCCGAGAGAATGCACAGAACCAACTCACAGCACGCCTGCTTCTCCTGCTCACCAGCCGTTTCGCCGAGCTCAGAGACAGTGAGAAGCAGAATCCCCTTTGCCTGTGAGGGTTTCTGTCTTACCTTCCGCTGCCCACTTCACATACACCATTTCTTCCTTAGTGTAAGTGCACAGACCTACATGGTGCTTAAGGCAGTCAACACTATGCTCTTGTTGAATGAAAGGCGTGGTGAGCTGAACATGGTGGGGCACACCTGCAATCCCAGCACTTGGGAGGCTGAGACAGGAGGACTGCCATAAATGTGAGGCAAGTCTGGGCTACATAGTGAGTTCAAGGCCAGTCTGAACTATACAGTGAGACCCTGGAGAGAGAGAGAGAAAGAGAGAGAGAGAGGGAGAGAGAGAGAGGGAGAAGGAAAGAGAGAGGGAAAGAGAAAAGGAGAGAGAGAAAGAAGGAGAAAGAAAGAGAGAGGGAGAGAGAAAAGGAGAGAGAGAAAGAGAGAGAGAGAAAGAGGGAGAGAGAGAGGGAGGGAGAGAGGTGTTGAATGATGAAAAGGAGTTACCTGGGTAGCATGTTTTACAGTAAATATTTTTGAATGAGTAGAAGGAGTTCATTCTAAAATACTGATAAAATATATGCTACAGTAAGTGCATAAACCAGTACCAAAGCCATTTATTATAACTAACAAGTATTAGGAACTGTATAGAACATGTGCCACGTTTTTATGACTGTCGGCACCACACGTTTGTTTATCACCCTAAGCAGGTGAATAATGCTTTGTATTATGACAATGTGATGAAGATGACAGAAACAAGCAATAGGAAACGTTCAACACCATCGTGATTTTATAGAACTACCACTGTATGTGCAGTACATTCTGGACAAGATGTCGTTTGAGATGCTGACATTCATTTGAGATCAGCTTCGTTTACATATACATATATACATATATGTATTCTAACATTATATTCATAACCTTGTATTCACACAATGCATATCTCAGATTATTTAGATCTTTGTATGCTTGCATTAAAATAATAGATTCATTTAAGTATGTAAAATATATGTCATTTTTATTTTATATTTCCACTTGCTGCTGTTACATGCAAATTTAATTGTCTTCAATATATTAAAGTTATACTTCACATCTTAGTAAAGTCTCATTCTTATTTGTTATTAGATTTTCTCAGCCTTACTAGAAGATAATATATTCTGTAAATAATGAATATTTATATATCTTTGCAATCTCCCTACATTTTTTTTCTTCTTCTTACCAAATTGCTCATGTTGGTGTTTCAGTACAGTGTTGATTCGGTTATGGTAGGCATCTCTTGCTTATTTCTAATTTTAGAGGAAATATCTTCACTATAGAGTTATATTACTCAACTTCACTCATTATAAAGATATTTATTTCCATTACTACCAGGATTTTTGAAATGATCAATGAGTTTAGAGTTTGAGCAAACACATACTCTGCCTCTCACCTTTATCGGCGCGTCAAAGAAAGAACAGAGTTTAGAAAGAGGCAATATGCAAAGAAAAAATGTCTATGCTGATGGTGAACAAAACGCTGTCCTACAGGAGAGCTGTCCCTGATTAGATAGGACACACATTTTCTCATTCTCTACTTTAGGGTTTTCAATTATATTTCATTTATCACATCTCTTCTTTGTTATAGTCTAGGTGGTGTGTTAATATCTATAGTCTACTTAACCAATTTCAAACTTTAATTAATCTAATTATTTTATTCATTAATTTATGTGTTCTTTTTTTTTCATTTCTAAAAGAGCAACATTTTCTCTCAGGCTATCTAATCTTCTTGACTTTATCAATTGTTCATAACTCATACTTATTTAATTATAAATTTTAATTGTATTTACATAAAAATTCTAATATCTGAAGTCTCCATGAGTCTAATTTTGCTCCTTCTAACCCTAGTTTTCTTCTGGGAGAATACTGAGAGACCAGAATCAGGACCGTAATCATGGAGATTCTTCACCTTTATTACTTCTAGGCATCAGATGTGTATAAATCTATAATATTTTAAAAATTAATTTAAATGACTGAGGTATATCTGAATATGAAAATAATTCTGTTAGTGGTAAATACCAGGTTCATGTTTTTCTGATGGATTCAGTCAATCCTTAAAAGCTCTTAAAGCAGGAAATTCAGCTGGCCGTCTTCTTCATTCTGAGGGAATAAGTCACAAAATGTGTGTCAATTATTAAATTCCTTGAAGTTGTTTGCTCAAGGTCTTCAGATTGGGTGATTGGTTAGGAAGAATCCTAATTTGGCTACTACACTAAGCAACTTTCAGCACGTAAACATCTTCCAGTTAAAGAGCCTCAGTAATAAAAATAAGAAGTTTTTCTTTGCAGATATAAACAGAGTAAGTATTCCAACAAAATATACTGAAAAATGAATCCTTTACCAGGAGGTAGAATCAACCGTAAACCAAGAAATACCACATATTTATCTCCAGCTTGTTCACTGGGGACCATCTTTTGATCCATATTTCAGCCAACTAATCAAATAACCTATCAGCACCTATTTTAACTATAAGAGCCGTGATATATCCCGAATCTCTTTTTAATTGGATCATATCAAAAATTCAGCCAGATCCTGGTTTACATTTCTCCCACCATCATCCCACACTCTTAAAATCCACTTTCATATCTCTTCCCTTGACCTATTCTCATGTAAACTAGAAAATGTAAATTCTCTGGGTGTGGAATAAATCTTCTTCTGGGTCACTCTGTGCACTTCACCCTTAGGAGCCTTCTGATATTTAGACTGGCTTTACGTCTAGATTGGTGAGGGTGGCTCTGAGGAAATCCAGCATTGTCTTGCTTGGTAACTATATCAGGAAAGGTCAGTATAATTTTCCTAAGCAACACAGGATTAGTCGCTGCATGCAGAGTTGAGAGGCCAACACCACAGGGGTCAGGAATGAAGATGTCTCTGCCACTTAGAGTGGAGAAATCTCTACCTCCGGCGAAATGATCTGATCAGAATTTAGGAGTCCAGTGGCCCAGCCTCTTCAGGTTATTACCAGACATCTCCAGCTCATTATATTCTTATCTGCACCTTCAAATTAAATGCAGATGCCATTTAAGCCTGAGCACTAAATTTGTACTGTGATTTAGTCAAACACATTATGGATGACTGTGTTTGGTTTTCAGCAAATTCAGTCCTACGACTAAAGGAGAGAAGACTCTCCTTCAAGCTACACTCAGAAGACTTTAGATTGTTTATGTGTACTCATGATTTTCTGTAGTAATTTGTCCAGAAAGGCTAAGAGCAACCAGTCAGGATAATCGTATTTCTTACTCTTCCCAAACTACTCAAAAATATTGCATATAGAGTCATTAAATTCCTCACATCTCCAAAGTGAAAAATTAGGATAATCGAGTGACTCTTTGTTGCACATTACTTTAAAAAGTTCTGGCTGGAGATTTAGCTCGGTGATTAGAGTGCTTGCCTTGCATGCACAAGGGCCTGAGTTCGATCCCCGGCACCACAAAAATAAATAAATAAATAAATAAAAAATAAAAAGTTCTCACCACAGAGTTTCAGTACTCCCTACATCATCAGAAGAAGAGAACATGCCAACCTTAAGTCTCATCAAATCAGAAGGCCAACTCCACTAACCACTAAACCACTTAGAGAAATTTATGCTTAAAATTCTGTTTCTCTAGAAACAGAAAGCACTCATGTTTTTGCAAAATCTGTTTTTCCTAGGGTTCTCTAGAGTAACAGTATCAATAAAAAAGGATAGGCATAAGTATGTGAGGGAATTTATTATTCAGGCTTGCAGGGTCAGAAGTGAGAGAATCCACAATGGCTGTCTGCAGCCTGGAAGGCCAGAGAATCCAGCAGCTGCTCGCCCAAGATGGAAGCCACAGAACAAATGGGATCAAAGACAGAGCACCAGTAACAGGTGAAAACCTGGAAGCTCACTCTGAGCGAATGGTGTGAGTCTGCATGAGGAAGCTGAAGAAAGAGGAGACAAGAGGAATGCTCAAAAGCAATGGCAAAGACTGGAGCTCTTTAGAAACAGGTAGACTTCCTTTCTTTCCCTTTTTAGCTCACCCATGTTCCACACCTATTGATCGGTACCACACGCATCGGGGGCTAGCCTTCTGCCTAGTTTGCTCTCCTACACGTCAGTCCTCCACAAACACAACCAGAAGTGTGCTTTACTAATCTGCTATTTCTTAATCCATTCAATTTGATGTGTCATCATTAATGGTCACAAGTTATAAAAGGCAAAATTTTGAATTAATTTTGGTTATTATTGATAATTTTCAGGTTTGAGTACATAGAAATTTTAAAAGAGATGTAGATAAATTCTTGCTATTATTCAAACAAAAGCCATACACGTCTTAATTTCAAAATAATACAATTAAAACTATTTTATTTTATAAAGACTCATGAGCAATTAAGAAAATAAAATCTGAAAGCAATGAGACAATCCTATTTATGCTAATTTGATTATATTGGTTCAATTCTCTAATTGTCATAACATAGACACTAAGAATTTTATGATCGGTTCCTGAGCTAAATAGTATATTTTACAAAGAATGTATCATGAAAAAGTTATTTTGTGTGCATAAATCACAGCTCATATTTACAAATGAGAGTCTTTCCGGGGAATATGGATGATGTGCAGCTTCTTGCAGACTGTCCCTGCAGTGATTCACACTCCTCAGCTTCTACAGTACAGCTGTGAAGTCAGTAGGGAGTCATTCAATTATTTGTGATTTTTACACATCTGTCAGTTAAATCCAAGCATCAAATGTGGGATTGTACACGAGGGGCCCTTATAGGGATTTGTGTCTCTCCCTGGAGGGTGTTGGATCTATATACCAACAAAAGACCCATAAATGAGGTTTTCCATCTGCAAGAGATATATATTCATTTTCCACTATTGCTAATGCTATCCTAGCCCTGAAAATTTTGGAAAATTTTGGAAACATAAGGAGGTCCTATAATCATGAATAAGCTGAAAATGATCCTACAAATTAATTTGGCATCTTTTTTTTAATAAAATATGAGATTTCTTTAATAAAATATGAGCACATCACAGTGAATACCAGTCCTTAATTTGAAAGGTTTTAAAATGACAGAGGATGTAAAATTAGATGGAAATTCTTCAAATCTGTGTGAATTCAGGTAGTAGGTTTCGAAATGAACTGAGCATGTTATATTTGTGGGCATGTACAACACACAAACATACCTCACTGATTGTACGAAATTGTTTATAGTGTGATTCTTGTAGGGTACCTCAATTTCAGAGACATGAGTTTGAGAGAGAATAATTGCTATGCCTCTCATTTAAAACTTTAAATCACCAATACTAGGAAATTTTCCTTTCTGTAGAATTATGGAAAATTACAGATCATTTGTTCTAATCAACCTGAAATTTAAAGACAGCTTGGCTTCCAATACTAAAATTTAAGTTGTCAAATAGTGCTGAGACAGTAATCCTTCTTACATACTTGTTTCATTTCATATCTTTAATTTTCTAACATTATATGGTAAAAATATTACTACCCAGAAAAAACAGATATTAACATATTAGCCTTCTGCTTCACATACCTTTACCCAGATTAGTGGCTCATCCATAAGAATCATTTTTTTTAAAAAATCTGGATTTCAGCAAAATGAGAAGAGCTCTTGGGATTTTTACAAATGGCAAATGAGAAAATACATGTATCTGTTTAAACTGGTGATCATAAACCTGATAATACTGCTGCTGCCGTGCAGGTGGCCAGGGTGCTGTGCATCCCGAAGGTCCAGGTTCTCGTGTGTTATGAGAAAAAGAAGTAGGGAGGCACACAGATACGAAAGAGCAAGCAAGCAAAATGTATTACAGTAACAGTAGCGGCCAAGTAGAACAAGCTTGCCCCAAAGGGGAATTGGCATGAGCCTGGAGGGTGCAGATCGAGGTGTCCGTTATTCTGGTCAAGAGTCCAAATCCCGCCCGGAGGGCTGCGCTGGGTGTGTGTGACGGCTCTGCTGTCAGTCCCTCTGTGCGAACTGCACATCCTTTCTTATCGTTCACTCTGTTATAATTGTACCCTGGGGATGCAATCCACGAGGTTGAGTAGATAATGAGTTTATCTGTAGCCAAAAGTTACTTGCAGACATTTTGAGGGGTTTCTCAGCCTATACCTGAGTTTGGGATTTCTCCAAAACTGATTTAGGGACTACTTCTTTGACTTTTGACTATACTTTGGGAGTCAGACAGGGTGTCCTTGGGCAAGACCAGACTCTTAACTATTGATAGGGAGGTTTCCTTTGCTATGATTAACAGAAAAGCATGTCCTGAGCCTGTACTAAGTACTGTTCTAATATTGCAAGTCTCCTACCAATCTCTAGTTAATGTTAGCAAAATTAGTATTAATGTATCTGGGGTCACTTCCACAAACAGACCATATTTTCTACCAGATGTAACACCGATGATCCCGAAATCCAAAATAAAATGACCTATTTGCTAGATACTGAGTGTACTGAAATTTAATCCACGAGGTGAAGGTATTTAAAGGTGGAGACTTTGGGAGATGACTGAGTCCTGAGGGAGGAGCCCTCACAGAGCGGATTCCTGACCTGATGGAAGAGACACCAGCAGGCTCCCTGCTTCTCCTACAACGTGAGGACACCTCCAGAAGAGACCCGCCTTCCCACCAGCAGCAGACCCTCAGCAAACACGGAATCAGCAGGAGCCTTGATCCTGGATGGCTCAGCCACCAGAACAGCGAAAAAAAAAAATTTTTTTTTTGGCTTATAAATCACCCAATCTATCATATTGTCTTTAAACAGCCCACAGAGACTAAGATGCCATCTGTAAGAAAGCAAGATTCTTTACATTGTACATTATTTTTAGGGACAGTGTATATTACCCTGGCTTTATAGCTGTCCCTTGAAACCAGGCATTAACTTCCATCCTTCTCCAAAACACAACCACTTACACCTAGAGGGTGACTAATAAAAATACAATTGATTCAAGAAGCACCATCAGTAGGTAGATGAGTGCAAAGATTTCACTAAAGATTGCCTGTGGTTACTCGCAAAATTTCTGTTGGGATTACTGATCTAAAACTGCATTCTAGGGGGAGTGATCTGCAAAATCGTACAATTAACTAGGGAATGCTCTGCTGGACAAATTTAATGGCTCTTGTTTCATCTTCCTCACAAAAAAAAAATTAGAGTGGCTCAACAGTTTGATATAGTGTTGGAAAATTCTCCAGAAGTCAAAACAATATAGAAAAAAAAAAGTGGATACTTCTGGGAAAAAAGTCTCCATAAGTTTCTCACAATTCTCTTTTGGACATAAGGCATTTTACTACTTTTTCTTCTGGGAAGCCCTTTCAAGAATGAATATGAAGAGAACTGCCTTGCAAGATAATATCTCTTTCAGAAACAAAGGGAACATTTCCTTAAATTTAGGAAATGGAAACCGTGTACGTTCAGAACAGAGAGCAGAGGAGTTTGCACGCATAATAAAATATTCGGATTCCGTAAGATGAGAATTTCTCCAGGATGAAACAATCTGCACTGTGTGAGCAAGCGCCCCTGAGCTCTTCTTCCATCACCCTGGAGTGACTGGGGCTCAGGGAACAAGAACATAATTCTTGATACTCGGGCTTTTGTTCTCATTGAGAATAAAAACCTGTTCTTTGTTTTTGACCGAAGAAACTAAATCTTCTACCAACATGCATGAAATTGCGTGTAGCACATGTAGTTGTTGCATATCACATAAAATCTCAGACTTTTTGCAGATCTACACAACTAAAATTTCTACCTTTATAATTCAAGGAAAAAAGTTGCTCTACTTTACCACCACCCTGCATTATCTCAAAAGTTCAGTACAGTACTTGACTGTATCTTCCATTTAAATTGTTTAGATTTTACACTACAAATAAAGGAATTGATTGCATAATTACTCTAAAGAAACATAATTCTACCAAGACTATACTAAGTATTAAGGTATAACACATCTAGACAGTCTAATCTTTCCTTTCTAGTAGCATAGGCAACGTAGATCATAAAGGGAATTCTCTTTCTCCTAAGAGCAACAGGCCAAATTTAGAGAAAGAGAGAAGCATCACTGTATTGCTGTTATCTGTACAAGTCTGTAAAAGATACCTGAAAAGTGGTACAATTCTAGATTGTGTTGGATAGCACTAATAACCAGTACAATCTAGAATTTTTTGGTCCTAGCTTCTGGTCTGCACTTCAGTTTTTATGTGGTACATGATCAAAGGTTGTTGAATTGCAAAGAAATAAAAATATTATTTAAATTCAATTTAATTTTAATATGCTATGTAAAGTATTATTTTCAGCTCTCTATTACAAGTTTATTTTCAGAATTAAATGAAAATTAGACTTATGTGGACAATGACCCACAGAGTGAAAGAATATTTCTGTAAGCTTATTCGGTGCTTTTAACAGATGTAACCTACTGAGAATTATTGACCAGAAATATTAGTGAATTTGGTTGTAAGAAAATGGTATACAGTCTTTAAAATGTTCAAATGACTAAGTATAATATTGATCTGGAAATATATTGCAGAAAAATCTTAGAAGGAATATGGCTACTATTGATATGTTTTATGAAAATAGTATTGGACCTCTACTGTATGATTAAATACAATTGGTCATTGAAGTGCTAGAAGTTTTATTTTTCCAAATTAAATTATGCTGAAATCCTTTCAACACACATTAAAAAATGACAACCAAGACTTATGTGTCAAGGAGATATTTTTCAGGAGTTGGTATGTGCATGAAGAAGGAAAGTATTATCTGAAGATCTAACATATGTTTTGATCATATCTCTTTGAAAACACACAGGTAAAAGATATTCAACAAATATGTTGATGTTACTCACTAACATCAACTTTACTAATGCAACTTTATATATGCAGTTTTACTAATACTGCTTCTAGCAAAGAAACCTGTGATCCATAGATTGGGGATGATGGAAATTGTTTTCTTGAATATGTCACAAAAGCTATTTATATGTGAAAAGGATCTTTTTCCTCATGAAAGTAACATTTTTTTCTAAGAAGAGCATGCAGCACTTGAGAAGTCCTATATTGTCATATCTGGACTTCAACATATTCTATTGAAGTCAGAAGAAAAACAGAAAAATCTATCTGTAGTCTATACATACTGCTGCTTCAGCTGTACCTCATAACTCCCCATTGGAATTGTTATTAAAGTTTCACATTGCACAAGATTTCAGATATTTGTATATAATTGGATAATCTTACCATAAATGTTACACCAACCTATAATTTCTTGAAAAGCAATATATATCTTACTTGAAAGACAAGATAATTTTGTATTATTTTATTGATTTATGTTGTTTTTAAGAAAGAGGAAAGATGAGAGAATCCCAACATCACTAAAAGACAACTTGAAGGTACCACTATCTGGCTCTAAATTCAAATGATGACCTTCGTGACCCGGATTTCAGGATTTTTTTTTGTTTGCTCAGAAATGAGGAGGTTGGAGTTTAAGGGGTTTCTTGTTAGCATCAGTTAACAAGCTTTCATAATATATTGAGTTATTTACTTTTTCTATATTTTCATTATGTTGTTCATTTTCCCGAAGATTAAAGGAAAAATATAATGATTTTTAAAAATATATATAAAATGAAAGAGTAGGAACAAATTATTATTTTACCAAAAGTAGGGATATTTTTCTTCTAATTGTCATCTACCAAAGTCTAAGACACTTTCCTACTTGAATTTTTGAACATTTGTTACATTAATTTTGTATACATCCATCCCCATCGTACCAATATCCATAAGGACAAGTCATCCAAAATTCTGGCGTCTAAATTTTGCTCTTCAACTAAATTATCCTTTATTTTCTATTTCTCTTCAGTCCTACATATCATGGCTTTTTTTGGGGGGGTGAGAGGGAGTGCTGAGAATTGAACTCAGGGCTGCGGGCATCTCTCTACTCAGTTGCCAATGATGGTAATCCCTTAATTCGAGTTCCTTCCTAATTGCTTTATCGTCCTTATAAGTCATGTGTGTTCTCCTTGGTTAGTATCAGTTCATAATCAAATGACCACATTCCTATCTCTTATCCAGATAAATGAAGGATTAAATTGGAAATCCCATATCTTTCCTCTATCAAACCCACATGGTTTGTCCTTAGTTTCTCTACCTCACTTCATTATAATTTTCTTCTACTACACGTTAACCTGAAATGAGCGTATTTACATTTTTGCTTGCTCGATTATATTCTGTCTTCATTCTAGGTGAATTAGAAGCTACAATAAAGGCAAGAATGGCCTCTGTCTTGTTTCCGTTGGAATCCCCAGGTCTAGAACAGTGCTATCACACAGTAGATACTTTGTTTAGTAATTTAATCTTGGAAACCTATTTTATTGTTATTTACTTAAAAATGAACTAGTTGTAGGTAAATGAATCTAAATTAAAGAGAAAGGATTTCTTTTTTATGTGCCAACAATTTCAACATGGAAACTGAAAACCGCCTTCAGTTTTGCTTCTCAGGGAACAAAAAGTTGGCACTTGGTAAAAGAAGCTATATTTACTTTTCTTGGAAGCATTTCTATTTGCATTATATTGAATTACCTGAAGCAGCATGGCATTTTCAAGATACTTTTTTTTTTAAATTTACATGCATTTCTCATGCCAGATTAAATTTCTCATTTTCTTGTGTTTAACTCATTATGAGCCTGCCAGGTATGGAGTGCATTCTGTTTATCTCAGGTGATCATTAGTTACTGTTTGTCTGAGAAGGCTGATTAACATTGTTTTCTTTGCTCAAGAAATATTTGTTTTAGAGCAGATGCCTAAAGTGTAAAAACAACATCATCGAGTATTTTAAGCACAAAATGTTTTGCAGGGTCTTTCTAGATGCTGGTATTTGCGATTATACCCATTAAAATAATGGAAAATTGAGAACAGGAAATGAATATTAAAGAGGGAGATGAGGAAAAAAAGGAGGGATAAAGATGAAGCAGAGACAGAGAAACAAAGGTGCAGAGACAGAGAAACAAAGGTGCACAATCTCCAACTTGAGCTTATAGTCTGTGAAACTGGAGTCATGAAGTTTTCTCTCACGGCCTCCCTTTCTATGCTATTCCTGGAATATATGGGCCTTAAAGTACATTTTAGAAGGATTCGTTATCATTCACTAGACTCCAAATGAAGAGCCATTACAATTTCCCAATGCATAAAACGACCACCAAGGGCTCCAGACTTTTTTTACTGTCCTTTTTCTCAGTCAGTACCTCACATTTCCGGCTCACTCCCTCTCTCCTGATACTTGGCTGTCCTGATTATTGATTCTCACTTTAGATTCAAAGTCGAATTTCTTCCACTCTCTAACAAAAATGAGCCTTTCTCAATAACTTT
Source organism: Hystrix cristata (assembly GCA_004026905.1). Taxonomy (NCBI): domain Eukaryota; kingdom Metazoa; phylum Chordata; class Mammalia; order Rodentia; family Hystricidae; genus Hystrix; species Hystrix cristata. The sequence goes on from PVJO010010494.1 coordinate 58,137, forward strand.
ATGCCTTGCATTAAAATGGAGCTACAGACTAAAGTTATTTTAATTACTTTCTTCAGCCTCGGGAAATGGAAAGAAAAAAATAGAAGATTCAGAAGTTTCTCCCCATACTCACATATCTAATTTCTTGATCAAAGGATAGCATAGTTGGGAATTTATATTTTTGTATAAGAAGCTATCATGCAATCAAAGAACATGTAGAAAATATCTTTTCCCAATGCAGATAGATGTACAATTTCACTTCTTGGGACAAGTAGAAACTCCAAGATGTACTATAAAACAGCACTCTAGAATTCTCCCTTATCAATTTCTAGCCATCAACAATCACAGAAGCAATTATGATATTTACAATAATGGTCCCTGTGTTTCTCTTCAGCAGGGAAGCCTTCGTGCGAAGTATTCACCCTGTTCTCAAATTCCAGGGGCTGGGTGTGCTTAGATCTTTATCCCTGCGCTAAAGTTTATAAAGTATGTCACACTCATCTTCCACCTTCACTGTGATGTGCAAGCCTTTCTAGCCCAGAGTGGCAATACCTGTGATTTCACTAAAAAATTCAAACTCTTTTGATAATTTAACAATTTTTAACTTTTAACGTTCACCAATTTTTAACCACAGAATTCAATCTAGACTGAATGTAACATGAGTTCATTATGTATATTGTCACCCTTGAATGATAATAAAAAGAGCATTTCTGAAAAATGTATAGTGACTGTGTTATCTATTGTTCACAGTTTTTAAGAATTTACTTCAGAAGAAAAAAGTCATCCTACAGATAAAATTGAAAGCACACAGTCTGTGACTGAAAAAAAAAAAAAATTCTCTCTGTAAAGTGTGAGTAAATGCAAGTAAATCTGGACAATAAAACTGAAATTTCCTCATTAGTGATAACCATAAAAATAATGGACAATAAAATTCTGTTAGCAGTGTACAGAACAAAGTAATTTTAGTTATAATATTGTGAGACCACTGAATTGTTTGAAAAGAAGATTGAGAAATTTATTCACCTCAAACTTTCAGAGAAAGAGATATAATCTCAACAATAGCCAGTTAGAAGATAGAAATGGAGTATGAATGTTAATCTATTCGACAGAAAATCAATATAAAATAATCAAGAACTGGCATAAATACTGACAAATGAAACAAGGCAACAAAGTGAGGAACCAAACTAAGTCTTTCATATTATATGTTAGAGGCTGGACAATTCCACAAATTGTACTGAAACAAGTAATATAAAAAAAGAGCCAAAACATGACCATCTCAGGCAATATATAAAAATAAATAATTTCCACATATATTAAAGATATATTTGAATGGAAAATATGTTTAAATTTTTAGAAGAACAGCATGCCACTTTCATAATCTTTTGGGGATTGTGAAAAATGTATTAAGTCTAATTTAAAAGCAAAAATAATAAAGTAATTATTGATAAATTTGATTACATCAGCATTTTAGATTTTTGTTCTTCAAAAATATCCTAACCTGTGAAATGATATTTTCAATGCATACACTTTATTATTATTTATAATATATGGGAAAATGTATAGTTAAAAAAGAAATAACAAGCTCACTATTGTATATATATTAAAGAAAAACATCTTACAAAAAACAAGAATGAATTACTATTCATATAAGGAAAATTTGGGAATATTGCATAATATTCAAATATTTTTGGATGAAATAAAATGGAACAATAATTCATAATAAAATTCAGCGAAAGGAAGCTATGTGCATTGAAGTGTGAACATTAAACTAGATCAAAGTTAAATTTAAAAAGCAGGTTACAGGAGACAGGGAGAACTTTTATAAAGTAAAATTTGTAAAGTCTACTTAGGATGTGAATAAAAATATGAAGTGTGAATTTTTAAAATGTTACAGACATGATATAAAACAAATCTCAGTCAGTGGCTGCATTGAGGGAAAGAAGGGTTGGTATCAAGCAAGGTAAACAGGAGGTACGAATTAAAGGGCAGTTGTTAATGTTGTAGTATTTAATTATACTATTAATATTTTGAATATTTAACATATTACAATAAGAGTTTTAACTGAAATAATTTCTTTTCTTTTTTTTTTTTTTTGGTGCTGGGGATTGAACTCAGGGCCTTGTGCTTACTAGGGAAGCAAACTAACCACTGAGCTAAATCCCCAGCCTCAGTAGTTTCTATATAATCATGTTATTCTGAGAATTTGAGGTTATAAAAGTATACTAGGTGGTATAATCAGAATAATTTATGGTTACTGTAATCATGATGGTGTTTATGGATATTTAGCAAGCCCTCTTAAAAAATATGCTTTTATGATAATCTATCTCCAAGACTATGCACAGTAAATTATATTTCAAAGATAAAAAATAACTTTGATCATCAGTATTTTATCAGATGTTCCAAATGTAGCCATAACTTTGAATAATAGTGTTAATATCAGAAAGTCTCGGGTTTTTTTTTTAATTGCTGTATTTTCTTTGTTTCGAATTTAATTTTTATTGCCTGAAGCTGATACTCTTCAATTTAATAATACACAAATTTTCTGGTCCCTTCATTAAAGGGAATTTATATTTCATGTTCTAATAATAATGAATATCAAGTTACAAGGTGTTATGGTTTGTGTCTAGATGTCCGACCCCCAAAGCCTCATGTGGTAAGAGATAGCTGGATCTAGAGTGTGTGATTACTAAATTGATCCATTGATCAGTTTGGCATGGTTCTGCTGGGATCAAGGATGTGAGACTGAGATTGGGGGTGGGAGTGCAGGCCACCCTGGGGGCAGGTAGCCTAGATAAAAGATACAGGAAGAAGCTAACTAGCTGCTTGTTTGCATTTCTTATTTGCATACATTCCTTGCAATTCCTTACTTTACTTTGCAGCCGGTCTGCTGCCGGTCTGCCACACTGGCCCGCCCTGCCTCGGACCCAGCGGACTATAGACTGAAACCTCTGCAGACTGTGAGCTAATAAACCTTTCTTCCCCTAACTTTGGGTGTCGAGTATTCTGTCCCAACAATGAGAGAAAAGTAACTAAAACACAAGGTAAGAAACAATAGGTAATTTGTAGTTAATAGGGGCATTGGTGAAAATAAAAATTATAAACAGCTAAAGAATAATAGAAATGATTATACCCAAAGATAAAAAGCCAAATGATCATGAACAGAAAAAAGTTAAATCATAATAAATAGAAAATAAATAGAAATAGATAATTTCATAATTATTCTGTCTCCCAGATTTCATATCACCACAATCCAAGTAGATGAAAATACTCCATAACATTCTTCTTGCTCTTTCCTTCCATGATTTGCATCACATTTACATCATGTTTCTGTAAATGTTTTGCATCATATGAAATTTCTCATTTTGGATGAAGGGAATAATGTTAGGAATTTATATAGTCTGAAGTAATTTCACTCAAGCAATTAATGAATTCACCAAATTAAATTTCTATCCTATTTATTTATCTACTCTTTAAAAATAATTACTAGAAGATCAATATATGCTGATAACAATTTCTAGGTAAATGTAAGCAAAAATAAAGTATATGCTCAGAAAATAAAGGCAATTAAAAAAAGAAAATAAAGGCAATAAAGTTATCCTGGGTCCACAAATTCAATGAGCAGGTGCTATGGAAAACATTTTTTGAAATATAGTGAAAGCTTCTTTTATTCAAAAATTATTATATTATTCCAAAATTACAATAAAATGCGAACAATGTAAAATAAATTAGTAAACATAAAATAGAAAGAAAAATGGACACGAAACTTGTATGAAACAAATAGCAAAATGACAGGTACACACGTACACTCACTGTGAATGGATTAAACAATCCAATGCAAGGCAGAGATTGTCAGACCAGATTATAAAAAGTAGCCTAAATTATAAGGTGTAGCATGTTAAATAATAACACGCATGCTCAGAAAATTATTGCAGTAAGAGACGTATTGCCATTAATTGCCCTTAAAATGTTTCCCTTCACTTTGAACACCCTTATCCCACTTCTTTGGCCACTTGCTGTGAGGCACATTCAGCTATCTGACAGTTAATGAAAGGAGCAAAAACATACCCTGGACAAAAGGTGTCTTCTTTAACAAATGGTTTTGGAAAAACTGGCTATCCACATGCAGGAGGTTGAATGTAGACACCCCTCTCTCCCCTCATGTAGTAAACTAAAATGAAAATGGATGAAAGATCTAAATATTAAAACGGAAATATTTAATCTGCCGAAAGATAAAATAGGCAAAACTCTTGAAGAAGTGGGCATAGGCAAAGACTTTCTGAACACAACCCCAACTGCATAATAAATAATACAAAGGTTCAAAATGGGATAATATCAAATTATAAAACTTCTAAACAGCAGAGGAAACAACCAACAGACTGAAGAGACAACTTACAGAATGTGAAAAGATTTTTTCCAGCTATGGCTTGGACAGGGGGCTTATATCTACTATATATAAATAACTCAAAAAGTAGCTCTCCTCCAAAATAAAAACCCAATTTAAAAAATGGGCAACTGAAACAAAGAGACATTTTTCAGAAAAAGAAGTACAGAAGACCCATAAATACAAAAGAAAGTGCTTAAAATCTCTGGCCATTACAGAAGTGCTAATGAAAACAACACAGAGATTCCACCTTATCCCAGGAAGAGGCTCTAATGAAGACTTCGATCAATAATAAATGCTGGCTACGCTGCTGGGCAAAGCAAACCATTCTCCACTGATGGTGGAAACAAGGTCTACAACCACTTCAGAAATCAGTGCGGAGTTTCTTCAAATAAGTAAAACTAGAAATTCCATTTGACCCAGCTGTTCTTCTTTAAGTATTTTTCCCAAAGAGTTAAAGACATTGTATTTTAGTGATACACACATATATATTTATAGCAGCACAATTCATAATAGTTAATAGAACTGGCACATTGGGGGTCAGTGGGAGCAGTGGGATAAGGGTAGTCAAATTTATCAATCATTACTTTATTCTTTTTGCTTTTTAAGTCAGAGTTAATACAATTTTCACAATCCCCAAAGCATTACGAAAGTGGCATGCTGTTCTACAAATTTAAACATATTTTCCATTCAAATATATCTTTAATATATTTGGAAATTATTTTTTTTATATATTGCCTGAGATGGCTACATTTTGCCTCTTTTCTATATATTATCTGCTTCCTGTATCTACCCCCTCACGGACACCCTCAGGTATATTCCCACAGGTATGGTTGCGAAAGCAGTATAGAAAGGGGGGCTTGCACGTCATACACCCAGGCTATCATCTGAAGGTTTGTGTCACCCCCAAATTTCTATTTCAGAACCTAATCTCCAATGTGATATAGTAGAAGGCGAGGCACCTGCTAGGGGACTAAGTTGTGAGCTGGAGTATCTTGACATACCATTAGGAAGGGCCGTGCACTAGAACACCAAGCAGGACGAAAGCACATCGGGGAGCATCCTGATCTTAGACTCCCAACTATGAGCAAGGGAAGGAGAAGGTATAGGAGGGAGGGTGCTGAGAAAAGAATTAAGATTCGTTATGTACATGTACCAACCCGGCATGAAGAAGGCAACCATTATGTATTGTAAATAAACACTAATAAAAAATAAAAACTGAAAAAATATTTATGTTATCTCAATTATAGCATTTTGTCATATCGGGCCAAGTAGAATAAGAAAAGCTAACTATTTAAAAATCATACATCAGGCAATTGAATTGTAAAATAAAATGTCTTCTAGACAC